>JANHGN010023176.1:0-43469 GCA_024605025.1 Megaceryle maxima | reverse complement strand
AGATATTGTCATAAACATTTGAACCTGCACATAAATAACACAAATAAGCAGAGCAAATGCACAAAAGTTCTGAACATCTCAGTGTTTGTGTTCACATTTTTTTCCTCAGGGACACCAAATGTGACATCTGATAGTCTAATAGTATTGCCATTATGCAGATATTCAAATATTGCAAACAAAATCAGAAGTGGGTTCTGGATACATAAGTGAAAGCATGTATGTGTAACTTCCTTTTAATACTCTGTTCACAATGCTCAAAATTCTTGGGTTTTTTATACTGCACTAGTGACTAATATTAATTCTGCGATTCAATATAAATCTCTGCTGTATTGCTTTTGCCACTTTTTCCTTAGTTTCTTCCCCTGAAATTGATTTTTCCTTCTTATGTGCAACTACTTTCATTTTATTTTTTAATTGTAGTGGTTTTGAATTACTTCAACAATGTTTCAGTGTAATTTTGAATGGTAATCCTACCATTCTCACGAGCTTGTAGTTATCCAGAAGTAACAGTTGGATGAATTGCACAAGTTGTTCTGATAGTATTAAAGTGTAATTTAGCTTGCTAGTGTATTTTTTATTCCATCAAATAATTAGTTAACAGAAATTAAAATAGACTAAACAGGGGACTATCCCATTTGGGATGCTTCTTGATATTTCCTCCTGAATCAAAAATTCAAGTTTAAGGATAAAGTTCAGTATAAATCAGTTGAATGCCCACTTTAGAATTTAATTTGGATGTGGTTTTACTGCCTTTTCCAGTTTACCAAGTTAATTTAACATTTAAATTCTTCCCTACAGATCACGTGTAATTTTTCTATGTCGGCATTTCATTGACATTCTCTACTTCTTCACTGAAGCTATAAATGAAAATACTGAGTAGCATGAAACCTTGACAGACTTTCCTGCAATCTCATTTGACAGCTTGGTGGTGAACCACCAAGAAGAAACTTGGCCTTTAGTTGAATAGAGAAGATTCAACCAAGACTTGGACCATGCTTGCTGGTACTGTTAAAAGTACCTAATTCAAGCACCTCTGAGGCAGAGTTGCCTAGGATCTCTGAAAAATGTTTTGCAAAAATAAGCCTAGGAATAGAAAGCTTGAGGAAAAAATAATACAGTTTTTTGGTTGGCCAGGCAGACTTTCAGGACATTGCATCGGGCATAAACATTTTATCTGTCTGAGTGCTTCCTGCTTAAGAAGCTAGGCACATTGTGTTGGTGTATTTTATTACTCTTCAGATTCCATTTAGAATCAGCTTTCCTTTCTCCTGTCATATTAGAATCCAACCAACTTTCTGATCAAACCTCCAGGCCCAACAAGACTCTAGTTTTCCATAAGAAAATGAAATCTCCTAGAACAACCCAAATCCAAATCAGAAACACAAAAAACTTCATCTTGCCTTTACTGCCCCATAATTCAGCTAGCTACGTTCAGACAGGAGGGTAAGGGGGGAATGCTTCCTTCTGCCACTGTTTCTTTGTGTCTGAAGTCGGTTGCTGTCATGAAATATCTGTGCTCTACATATCACACATTTCTTTGACAAAGCGATACAATGGTACCCTGGAATGCTGAATATTCTAAGCCTCAAATTCCTGCAGGTTTCTGCTCCTAGCACACAAACAAAATCAAGACATTTTGAGTAACAGTTTGCAAGGCAAGTGCTTCTTGACCAATTTCTCCCTACTGCATACAATACTGGAAAGTTTCTCATTTCTTTTTCAGAACAGACTTTGTATATCAGCCATCTGCCACGGACTTTAGCCAGTAGCCAGTATTGAAGCACGGTTTCATCTTTCACTAAAGGATTAGCCCATGCCATTCTCATCTGATACAGTCTTGCCCATCCATATATTTAACACCTTATTTTTAAATGTCTCTTTCCTAGTTATAACGCAGAGATTATTATTCTCAGAGGTGATGAGGAGATGATATGTACGAGTATGAGGAGAGCATTCCATGAAATCTCCCAATAAGCTCTGAAAGGGATATAAACTCTCTTTGTTGTGGGTGCAGCTGAATCTTTTCTGTTCTCTTCTTTCGCCAGGAAGATATGAGTGGCTGGAGTGTTTGATTCTATATATAACTAGTTGATGTCAGCTGGATGCCAGTCCCTTTGAAGAGGATCAGCCCCCAGTTTGTCTCGGCACTAGGTACCATGCAGACCCAAGAACAAGGGTAGAAACCATCCTGGACCAGGCAGGTCATCCCCATACACAACTAACTCCTGAAGCTTCAACTAAAGGGTTGAGATCGCTTTTTTTCTGCACAACAAAACAGTAGGGTAAGTGTATTGTTTCCTGAAATATTTTGACATTGTCTGTCCTACAAACTGTCACATAAAGGACATTTATGTAACCTCTTGACTCTGCAATTAAAACTATGTTTATTTTTTAACTTGGTCAGAAAGGCACTTTCTGTAAAGATGCCAGAGCATCTCGTTCAGTTCCTCAAAGCCTTTATTAGATTAAGGAATGTCAAAATGTAACATTTCTGAAATCATAAACCAATATTAGTTATGAATTAACATCTTTTAATATAATGTGTAGATGTGAGAAGGCCTAGAACACTGACACTAATTTTGCTACAGCATTTATGTAGCCAACTTCTATCCATCAGAAGATTCTATCCAGCATCCTAGCACACTAGCCAGCAGGAACTGCCAGTGCATTTTGCACAATTAAATATGCGATATTTCTAAATCAGAAATAACTAACTTCATTATTCAGCCACTCTAAACAGGCTATTAGAAATTAAAGTTGGCTGAATTGTGCAAGCTGGCTCCACAATATAAAAATGTGTTGTTTTTTTTCCAGCAAGGAAAAATCGTATCAGAAAATCACAATGTTATCACATTCTGCCATGGTCAAAGAGAGGAAACAACAAGCATCAGCCATTATGGATGAAATACAAAGAAATGGTATAGCGCTGAACCCAGCTTACTGTATATGCAATGTCCTCTAGCCCTCCCTAATTTTATTTTATTTTTTTTTTAATCACAGAGTTTAACTCTCTTACAGCTTTGTCTCTGGGTGTTTTGCCGTAAATAATCTTGTGGGAGTCTCATGCTGCCTATGGTAACTAATCCTTTTGTAGTTGCCTCTTTTCATTTGAAAGCTATTTTCAGATGAACAACTGCTGTGGAGGAATGAAGTAATCTAACAGCTGATGTACATTCTGCTAAGATAGCCTTTCAGAACATTATTTGGGGTTAATAACATGACTTCATTCCATTTTAAAAGGCTATCATCTAAGACACATGCTGATCTGCATTCTCTTTTTTTCTTTTTCTGTTTCACTCTGCTTCTTTTTATGAATGATAAAAAATTTTGAAAGAAATGTTTATATCTCTGTTCCTTCCTCTCAAACTTCTTCATAACTAACATATTTTACTACCTTATGACCATTCTCTCTAACCCACAGCCACTGATTAATCTTCTATGAAGAATTTTTCCTTTTCTGTTGTTGCACTGATGAAAAGGCAGACAATTATGAAAGGGTAGTTTGATTTTCTAAAACATGTTCTTAAAATTGCACTTCTAGGGTGACACCTTAAGAAGCAACTAACTCAGTTGGGAATACAATCTACTTGTCTTTCATTAGGGATATGCTGGATGCTTTTGGTGAGCCTTCCAATCCTCCCCCTGAAGCCTCTTTTACTATCTACATAAAAGATCAATTTTTTAAGAAGTGATAAGCACCACACAAGTCTCACTGAAAAAACAGGGAGCTTCATTGATATTTAGAGTTTACAAAACTTACACCACCCTCCTAGGGTAAACCACTGCACTTTAAACTCCAGTATTGAAAATCTTTCTTGTGGGTTTTTGCTTCCAAGAATTTGGGGATGGTTTTCACTCACTGACTGTTGTGACCACATGAAGAGCAGGACTTGAGATGTGATGTTTTTAGAAAAAGAAGGTATGAGTTTCAGTCCTAGTGCTTCTGCTATTTCCATAGTTCTTTTCTGTAACTTCTATTACTAAGCACATACCTTTTTCCTCTTTCCATCCTCCACTGAACACACACATAAGCCTGGAAGCCAGTCTGCCTTCACAGATTTCATTACAAGTCCATTATTTTTTGATATTGTAAACCCAAGTACTATCCATGCCTGAAATAGCCTGTAGACTCTTCAGAGGAAAAACACCAACTGTCTTTCATATGTTTATTTGGAACTAGGCATTTCACATGGTAAATGTTGCTACTATTCATAGCAATACTAATAAATCTACCATATAGTCTTTGAAATTATTGTCATTATTGGATAATCTGTGTTGATGTTTGGTATTTGCCTCACAGAATCTGTTCTTTTTATTATTTATGTATTATCAGATTTGCTGTCAAGTTTAGTTTCATACACATAGATATGACAGCTTACCCTACAAGATATGCCATTATACAGGGCCACTGAAGGTAATACTAACTCTTCAAGTGTACATTCTACTTTTGCATCTTCTTTGGATAACTGGGATATTTAAATGTTAAAAAAAAAAACAACCCAAAAACAAACCCAAAATTCTATGAAATGGGACTGAAATTTACAACTGTACAAGCTCAGGGAAACCAGTTAAGACACAGAATAATAAGCAAAGCTGTAAGCACACAAAGTATATGCTAGTTCTTTGGGAGCAAATCCGAATAATTCTTGGAAAAATCAAGGAGAAATCTGGATTTAAATGGCTAAATTCAGCTCCTTTAATTCTTGACATTTTATTTTTCCCCTAATTGTTAATTCAACAAGCTTATCCAAGAGCTGGGAGGTGAACCACTATCTTTCTGGGTTTTGCATCACTATTAATAATGATGGTCTAGCACCTGATAATTACATAAAAATAAATGTATTGCTTCAGCCAGTTGCATAGACCTATGCATAGACTCTATGAAACCACTGTTAACAGAGGTGAACAGTAACAGAAGATTCTGTAATGCAAGCACCAGTAGGTTGGAGTGATGCATAGAAAGTATACCTACTGCATTTTTATTTCAGACCCTTTTTATTATAATGCTTGCAAGTAAACTGAATCTGAAGTTCCTTGCTAAAGTTATTCATAGCAGAAACAGTTGTTGTTAAGATACAAAATCAGCCAAGTTTTTATCAGTGCCTCAAAGATTACCCATCTCTGGGCAAAACTGGTAATGACTGAAAGTCCTATCTCCTGTTGCCTTGTCAGACATGACTGTTTTAGAGAAGTTTGACATGTCATACAATGCTGCTGGAATAGGCACCAACTGTAAACCCTCTTACAGTCGCAGAAGAAAGTCTGTAGTAATAAATCAGCATGTGGCTGTAGTGACCTTCCCAATCCCTTGCTTTCCACTGAGACACTTGGACTAATCATAACATTTCTAAGGCTATGTGGTAGAGGGGGCAATGTATGTAAACACATATGTTTAAGGAAGACCTTGGAGTTCATCAGCTTAGCCTTCAGTTACACATAAATCTCATGTCGAGTTCTATACTATTTCTTAAATGCATTCTTCAGTAGCTACATGATTTGACGATATAGTTAAAAAAAAAATCTTATTTCTGATACTACAACAAACATACTGATATTCGTTATTAAAATATATAATCCAGATTAAGGTATTTAGAAGATTGTAAACTGGAGCATTAAAGGAGGATTAGGCAGCAAATGCAGAAGGAAGTATATAAATCATATTTAAATACAGTCTTTAATGATTTTAAGCATAGGACAGAAAGGACTTGGCAGGAACAAGTTAAGAAATGAAACTAAAAGGTTAAGATCAGGATTAAACTATGAATTAAATTTCCAATATTAATTGACAACGTCCATTTGTGACATTGATGTTCTCTTTCTATCATCCTCTAAATGTCCTCCTTTCCTCATTCTTCATCACCTTTTCTCCACTGACACTGAAACAATCCCTAGACACATCATAAAACTAGACAGATGATTAGATTTTACTTGGCGAGAGAATCAAATGAACTTCACACTTATGTTTTTGGGATGCTGCCTGGATACACAATAGTACACAATGGTGGGTTACAAAGTACCTTGGAGCCTTCAGTTAACATTAGCAAGAACAGCATGTATATAAGGGAACAGCAAGGCTCAAAATAGGTAACATCCAGTGTGTCCCAGTAGAATACTGAGCGGCTTGGACAGAGATCTGCAATCACTGTGGCACCCCAGTCTCTGAGGATGTACATACTGCCCACTCTGTGTACAAAGAAGAAAAGCTTTTTCTACGTGAAAACGTTGATGATTTAAGGGGTAAATGTCTTACTCTCTACTAATATAAAACCATCCAAAGTCCATACCCCTGCAGTAATCTGGTGAAATGATAAAATCAAAATATGCTCAGGCCAATAAGTGGCACACTTATCTCAACCACAGAGACAAAACCCCACCACTATCTGTCACTGATATGGCTACACTGGGCAAGCTGAGTCATTTGCTTCCATGTTAAGAACACTCTGTTTTGACATTACCTCTTCAATATTATTAGGATTCTTTGTGCATACTATTTTTAAAGCAAAGTGCATGCTCCAGATCACTAGTTAGCTTACTCTTGCTCCAGTTAAATCTGTTGCAAACATTCCATTTAAAATCAGCATGAACAGAAGTGGATCAACAGTGATGCACTCCAGAGCGCACAAACATGTTTGATTTACTACACAGAAAACTCTTGTCTATACAGCTTCAGCTGAATATTTAATATACCTGTCTCAATTAAGTTATCCTATATGTCAGCAAATCACATTGTTTTTCCAACACAAAGTTACTAGGAGACATATGCCATGTTGAACATGCCTTTTACTAAAACCAGAACTCCGCATATGCAATATTAACACTGACATTAGCTACCTTCTGCAGTTGATTTATACATAATGTTAATACAAAACTGGGCTTCCCGTGTGCTTACTCTGAAAGCAAGATACAGTGTCTTATCTATAATTTGCTTTCATTGCATTTTAATGCATTAAAACTATGTCAAAATTCAGAATTTTAAATCCTGTAGACCATTCAAATATGCGAAGAATAGAATGTCTTACTATTAAAGAAATAACAGAATGTGACTTGGAATAAGTGGATCAAAGAACCATACTGGACCTTTTAAATAATCCTCAAAACACACTGCATCTTCCTATTTTTCTTCCTGAAGTTTATGAACTGAGGAGAACAATTTCAATTAATAAAATTATTATTAATGCGAGTGGCAATAGGAATTATTTTCTTTACAATTCTGGGTTTACTATGCAATCCAATTTTTGAAGTATTTGTTAAATTCTACAACCTTTTAAGCAGATATAAATCAGTAGAAAATACTTTGTTCGGTGTTGAAGTTACTGTATTCTAAGGTTGAAGCTTTATCTATAGGTTGAAGACATCTAGTGAGATAGTCCAGTCAAGTCACAGCAATTGACATCACCATCCCACATTCCAGAACATTACCATGAAGATGACCAGTGGAGTTTCAATACTTAGGGTTCTCCATTTACAGTCCAAATTGATCTTTCTCCCCCCGCTTACACATTATCATTTTCAAATCCCCCAGGAGGTTACTAAAGATAAAGAAGGAATTTTTTTCCCAAATAGTGAATTAAAGTAATATTACATCTAGTAATTCAGTTTCCTCCTAGAATTAAAAAGTTCTAAATATATCCGTTCCAAGAAGCATGTTGCAATTCTTTGTTAGGACTCTCATTTTTCAAAACCTTGAATTTTATTTTGAAAGCTTCTTTAAAAATAGAGTTAAAAAATACTACGTAATAGACTTTCTAATGCAAAATTTTCTTAAAGTGCAAAACATGGCCTGGATTTCAAAAGCAAGCAGAATATTAAAGAATAATTGAAAATAAAATGTTTATAAGTAATAAACACTGCAGTAAGAAGCTGGTAGGTATGTTTAAAAGGGATTACTTGCTCATCTATCCAACACAGGACACAAAAAGTTAAAGGAAGGTTTGATGTGGGAACCCTGGTGTCAGATGAATTTTGTTCCTGGTTTCAGCATAAGTCAGTTGTTACTAGGCTGCTGTTAAGACGGTGTGCAGGACATAATAGCCCTGGTTTAGATAACAGCTGAATTGACATTCAACTGAAGTAAATTTGGAGTTTAAGGTGCTTAGCATCTTCAAAATGTTTGTGGTTTTTAATTCTTTGCTCCAAAATGTTGGAAGATTAAATAATCTCACTAACACCATATGAAGCTATGCGATGTGTTAGATAAGTATGTATTAACATGTTGTTGGATTTCAGGTGTAGGTTATACAATATCAAGCAGTTAAGAGAAACAGAGGTATGTATCCATTGTATTGCAGTCTCACCCAGCCTAGATCTTGGAAAAAAGGTCAGCACCCCCAGAGATATCATGGTAGAGGAACTATCAACACTCAGCAACAGAGGTGCAAGACTCTTCAAGAGGCGTCAGCGGAGATCTGATAAATATACATATGAAAATTATCATTATGTAGCAAACAAGCCAAGAAACGTGAGTATTCTGTAATAACTTACTAATGAAACACAGTGAGACTAGCTTGGTTTTCCTTCATGCTCGTGATACTCACTGTGCGTGATTTATTTGTAGTCTCAGGAAGAATAAAAGGCAAATGCTGTACTAGAATGAAGCTAACAAGAAGTGAGCCATTTGCATTTTATTGAGCTCCTATTGGCAAATAAAAATCCTGAAAGCTTTAATACTTAAGCGCATCAGATTCAAATCTTTCTCATTCAAATCTGATTTAAGTTACACGTGATTACAGTACTTACCATGTAATAATCGGTTCATTGACTGTTGAAAGTTAACCAGTTAATGTGAGACTTAATGTGAACAGGTTGGAAGAAACAGGAGTCTCATGCAACCAGTAATTCTATTCAAATAGGTTGGTGGTCTCAATAGGGTTCCCAGGTCGCAAACTGACTCTCACAGCTGGCACTAACACACTTCTGGCCTTCCTGTCTTAACAGGGAGAAAAAGGATGGAGATTGTCACTGAAAAAAAATCTTCAAATTAGTCCTTCAGGAATTGGGTTAAAGCATTAGTGATAACCTGGGAATCCTCAGGGCAGGAACTAAATGCATTTGGCTCATCTGTGGACTTTGCAAAATATTTAAACCTTTTGCTTAATCTCTGAAAATAGGGACAATGACATTCATAAGTTTTACCTAACTCTCCAATGTGCTGCAAGGCTTGATTATTTTAATGTGAATACTCTGCCCAGTCTAATACAGCCCACGAGCAGCCCCCTAATTCCAGTATTGCATTAAATTCTGCTTCTCAGTTACATGTATGCATCCCCACTGCTTTCCAATGCAATGGGATGCAACTAAAGGAGCAGGATTTGTCCCAGTACTTTTAAGTTGCTTTGAAGATGAGAAGAAATAGGTGCTACAAAAGTTAATTATTATTATTAATTAACCTAGAGAATATTTATTGTAGAAAAGCAATTTTCTTTCCCTGAAGCTTTTATAGCTAATCATTGCATAGGTGGTGCTAGGATTGTGTTAGCATCCAACCCCTACAGACTTTGACTCAATTCTTCTTTAATCTTCACTTAGCATAAGAAAAATAGTAACTATATGTAATGTATTGTTGTGATGCAATTTAGAGCTTGTATCAGTAAAAACAGGAAACAATTTCTTAACAGCAAAGCACCAAAGGGCTTACTCATGTTATGTTTAATTTTACTGAAGAAATACACACCCTTGTAAATTAATCAGAAACAATAAAATGCATGCAGCTTGTTGACTCGAAGAAGACTTTTTGTCTAGTTGCATCTGATAATGAGGCTTTGGGAGCAGACAATAAAAGATGCATTTGCAATTAGCTAACCAAAAGGTTGAGGGATCTCACAACAGTCAGAGAGGTGGTTATTTGAGCTGAGTTCAGTATTTCCAATATCAAAGCTGAAATCTCTCAAATATTTGTTTCCTTCTTGAAGAAGGTATTTTCTATGTTTGTTGACTGTAAAGGTAAACACATTTGTAATTCTGTGACCTTTACATTCCCCACAAAAAAATAACTTTACTCGGGAAGAAAAGCATGTCTTAGTATCTTGTGTCACAGAAGAAAAAAAAATGTTTGTTTCTTTCTTTTATGTGCAGCTATTTCAGACTTCTTTGGTCACTCAACAGAAATTAAATTACACAGGGATCAAATGGGATCATGTTTGAGTGTTGAATAATCTGCCTTTTAAAAATAAATCTGAATAAATGAATCCCATATAAAAATCTGCCTAACTATCAAACACCCAAAACTATTATTGGAACACTACGATTTAGAAGCCCATCGATCAATACTGGTTGCTCCAATTTCTCTGAGTATTGGAAGCTACACAGACAAATGCTGAGCACAACACCAGCAATCTTGTCAGAATTTCTATATCCAGTTCCATCCTTTTGCTACAAAGTCTGACAGATCAGGTCCCCTCTAGTTTACTTCTTCCCACAAAACCACATAGAGTACACGTACGGCACAGTCAGTATCACATTCTAACAAGTGAAAAAATTATGCCTCTCTGCTTTCTGTTCCCCTCCTTTAAACGCCTATTTAGCCACCACAGTTGTCTTCATCATCTTTATGATTCTACCTGCCAAAAGTAAGCTAATGTACCTCAGGATGGCTAAAAAATATTCTGCCTTGATCTTTTTTGTTTGTTTGTTTCAAGTTTAAACAAGTACTATTTGTTTGCTTTCCTCCTTTAAAAAAGTCTTACTCTAAAACAGTCTATATTTAAATTGCTTTCAGCCTATGTGTCATAGCTAAAATAAGATACTGACTTCTTATGAGAATCTAATTCTATATTTATGCAACAATGATTAAGCCTCTGGATGTTTCCTTAGAAGTGATGGCCTGACAGGAAGGTGGAAAATAACAGCATATCATGAACCTCCAGAAAGTGACCTGTACTGAAGTTGTTATTTCTATTACAAATAAAGGAAAAGAAAATGCCAAACAAAAGCAATTCAACAAATGCAGTGAATTTTCCACTGATATGGGAGGAGATGCTTTGAAGAATCGGTGCTTTGAAACTCAAATTTCTCAAACTTGCCAGATTTTTGGCACGTAAGAGCTTCTAGTATCTAGTGATCCAGGGGACACATTTCTGGGGCCCCCTGACAAAGTAGATCTTTTGATCTACTCTTTGCTGTGAAGCACACAGCCCACATAGAATCATAAGGGTTGGAAAGGACCTCTAGGATCATCAAGTCCAAAGTTCATCCTAACATCCATCCATCTATCTATCTATCTATCTATCTATCTATCTATCTATCTATCTATCTATCTATCCCTTAGATCATAGCCTCGAGTGCTAAGTCTACTCGTTTTTTAAACACCTCCAGGGATGATGACTCCACTACCTCCCTGGCAGCCTGTTCCAGTGCCCAACCACTCTCTCAGTGAAGAATTTCTTCCTAATATCTAATTTAAACCTCCCCTGAAGCAACTTGAGGCCATTTCCTCTTGTTTTATCATTAGTAATTTTGGAGAGGAGACATGCACATGTAGATTTTGTGATGATTGGTGTAAGCAACAGATGGGATGAACTCTCTTCGTAGACTGCAGAGCAATATTCAAATAGCCCAAGCTCAGGAAAAGATGAGACAACTCAGCTGAATGGTTATAAGGCTTTAGGAGACTTGTTGACCTGGCTCACAACACCTCCAGTCCTTTCAATAACACATCCACACACTTGTAATATGTACATTTACAGTTGTGCTGGGCTAATATTCTCAACACTGGAAAAATTCCTCATTTTTGCTTACATAGCCAATGTAAGAGAGTTGTGAAACTGTTTCACCTTCTGGCAATCCTGGGCATTTCTATCTAGTGCACAGGGTACCAAACCACAAGATAGTACGTCTTTGGAGAGATACCCTGGCTCTCAGATCTGGGCTGTAAATTGGGGTATCACTCCAACTCTCAACAGAGGATCACTGAGGTTTTTTTGCCCATACTGTCAATGATACTTATTTCTATCTGGATGCAGCGTGGAGAGCCCATACAGAGCGTTAAAATGGATGGCCTCAGTGTGGAAGGAATTCCCCAGCATGCCCCAATGACACCTCCTAATACACCTGATCCCCGGAGCCCACCACATCCTGACAACATTGCCCCAGGTAATATACGGGTTTACAGACATTAAATGTAATTAGTTCTCATTTCACAGCAGACAAGGGACCTCTTTGTAAAACAGAATCTCCCACAGAAATGTAAAGTTGCTTCTCTTCATTTTTAAAGGTTTGATATGCCTTTTGTACCACTTCTCCCTAAACTGAAAATATACATCAATATCAAGGGAGACTGCTCCTGTATTTACTGGTCTTACAAACACTGAGAAACAGTTCCTCAGATTTAAAACCAAGTTAATATATTGATTTTTTTGTTGGCTAAACTTTTGTTTCTAATATGCAAAACACTGCTCAACAGTCTGAAAGTTATCCATTGTAGTTTAATTACCCATAAACGTAAACCTGAAGTCACTGGAAGTTTTGCTATAAACCTTTACAGAGGAATAACTTTAAAAGGAATTTGCCTCTGGCTACATAAACTGTTCTTTTTTAAGTCCTTAACTGTGAGGGTACTGTTGTCTTTAAATAAAGTAGCAAGATACAAGAATGCCTTATTTTGTATTCTTTAAAGACTAGAGAAGGCTAATTTGTTTTAATTAATTTATTCAGTGATATAGCCCTTCTTCCTGTTGATGAATTATCCATGAGCAAACTGTGGATTTTACAAATTCATTCTTTGTTCAGATCTACTCAATGCATGTTTTGTGCAAACCTTTTCTAGTCTATGTAAACTAGGTCAATGCTACTCTGTTAGTGACTGCTAAGACTGTTCATCCATTGGTCAAATACAGTGCAAACAGCGGTAATTTCCATTGCTAAGACACGATAGAAAACTTTGCCTTTCTTTAGGTAATGAAAAGTCTGGCAAAAAAAAAAAAGTAGATATTAAACAACTGGGTTTTTTTAAGCTGATAGAAGGAAACAGCATCAATTGAAAGAGCTAGATGTAGTGGAAGGTCAAAAGGTAGAATAGATTTCCCTTGTTTTTCAAATAAATAGTATAACTCATATGATCAGATAATCCTTCGCTGGTTTTCGTTCTTTAATTTGTACATTAAGGTCTGGCTTCCTCCCCTCCTATATTTATTCCTGCCATGGTGTACCTGGCTTTGAATTAAATCACACTGAATAAGGAAATTAATTATTTAATAAAATCCTGATTGGAGCTATGCAGAGAAAAAAAGTGATTCTTCACTTTTTTAGACAATGAAAAGGACCAGAGAACCAAGCAGGTAGGACATTTTAAGGTATTTAAGGCAGAGGCCAAGACAAAAACTCCACTATAATGGCTGTGATATTGCTTTTAATATTTCTGGAAAGTTTCACCAAAAGACTATAGAATTATCTTAGCTGTAACCAAAAGGCTGGTTTTAAATTTTGTTAACTCAGCCCAAACAAACGCTTATAAACAAACTCATATAAAACTAAAGTAAACATATCCCCAAAAAAGGGAGGAATACTTTAGAGCAGTTATCTGAAAGGCTACAAATTCCTGCTGCCAGTTTTCTGTTTCTGTGTAGCTTTGATCAGGTAACTTGGTCCAATTATTCTTTTTACCTAACTATGAAATGATGGTATAATTACTTCCTAGTTACATGGGATGGTGGTAAGGAAGAAAATCCAAAGTATTATTATAATGGTTTTGCTTTGATTGCCTTGCAGGATATTCTGGACCACTGAAAGAAATTCCTCCTGAAAAGTTCAACACTACTTCTGTGCCAAAGTATTATCAGTCTCCCTGGATAGAAGCCATTAGGGATGACCCAGAGCTGCTGGAAGCTTTATATCCTAAACTTTTTAAACCTGAAGCAAAGCCAGAACTGCCTGATTACAGGAGCTTTAACAGGTAATTCTAAATGGACACTGGATTTTTACAGTGCAGAAAAAATTGGTATGAAATTGAATGTTTCCACCAGCTGTAAAAAACCTACCACCTGTATTTACGAGTATATGCATAAACATGACCATGTACACAGATTACAGGTAGCAAACAAGAGCATTAAGGAGGAAACTAGTCTCTCTCTACAGTATGGGCACAAAAACAAATCATAGAACCAGGAATGTAAGTTGAATTGTTGAAGATATTGAAAGAAAGGAGGAATCAGAATGCAGTGTAGTCAATAAATGGGAAACAAACATGGGCTACAGCAATGCTTCAAATTCCTTTCAGTATTTCTGTTATTAACTTTGGTGGGTACAGGATGGTAAGATCTATCAGGGAAACTCTCAGTCAAAACATCACTTGTAAGCTGTATATACAAACCACTCTTTTTTTTTTTTTACTAATGCAACTCACATGACTTGGTTTTTAGTCAATGACAGTACAGTGAACTTTATCCCTCAACCAATCCCTTACACTAAATAGCAGATTGCATATTTTATTGCATTTAATTTTTGTATATCTTCATCAAACTTCAGTAACAAATTAACAGGTAAAACATTACAAGCAGATAGGAAAAAACCATTTAAAGTAGAATAGAATCTGAGACTGAAGTTATTTACATAGTAACTATATACTAAGGGTCTCAGTAGAACTTCTACCTATATGAACAATATTGGGGTTTGAACTATTTTGAAAGCTTTAAAACACATTTGAATTTAGGTCTTTTGCTTTTATTCGCACCATTCACACCAACTTTATTTATTGAAGTTCTGCACAACTTTCTCTAAATAACTCCTGCTGAGTTCCAGGCAGCTGAGCCAAACCAAAACTCTATCCCCAAACACCAGACAGCAATCTATGGAAAAAGAAACGATCTCACGGAAATATAAACTTAGTGAAAAATACCACAAACATCACTTGTGTTCCTGCCATTCTGGTGGGCCTCAACCCACAGTACAAGGACTAAAAAATTACACAATTCAACATTAAACCTGGCACTGCAGACACTACACTAACTCTGATTTCCTGACAGCAATATACATTGCCATGTTCATAATTAAGTCTGTGTGACACACTCTTCTAAGCAGACAGAATAGCAAATACGAGCCAGAGAGATGTACCACAGCTGCTAACATTGGAACAGTAACAGCACAGTTTATGTACTATAGTTCTTGTAACTAAAAAGCCAAACAAAAAAAACCCAACAAAAACTGCCAAAGATACATATACGTGCAATAGAGACAGAATCAGCTCTCCCTCTTACAAGAGAGATTCTGACTCCAGCATACAAATCGTTCCTGTGAAAGACAGGATCTGACAGGGCACAGAGGCCCCATTAATAAGAATATGTATCTTGAGATGGTATCTGATGGCTTCTTTGTGGATTTTTAGCTGCTCTGTGGTCCCATATTCTGATAGTTGCCCTCTTTACACCACTAACTGTTCATATTTGTTTCTATGGGGATTTTCTCTATGTACAACACGGCAGAGCTGTGGCTCACCACAGTCTGAATTTCTTGAACATATGGGCATTCATAGAAGGGAAAGGTCAATATTCTTCCTTGTAACCGTCACAAAAACCTAATACCTAGCACATAAATCCAGGTCTAGACTGTGAAATTGGTAAATTCAAAACACAAGGCATACAAATAGAATCCATCACAATTCTCCTTCTCATGGAAAAAATACACATCCAGAAGAAAATAAAAGTATGCCTGGTGGCACCTAATTCTGTCTGCCTCTCTTCAGGTCAGCACTAGGTTAAGGTTCTCCTTTCCTAAAACAGAGCAAGCGTCACATAGATTCTTCTAAAATTTCTATAGACAATAAAGTTCATTTCTTTGGAAAGAGTGCTTTCCTAGAATGCGACTAGCCTGGATTTATTTCTACAGGACTGTCAAACCCTGAAGAGAAATTTAACAACCTGGTTTATGCCTCTTCCATGATAGAGGTAGAAACACTCTTCACTTCCCTTATTAAACCTGTGCATAGTACAGAAAATAACAAACCTCTTTGGACTAGAGGAAGAAAACATCTTTCTCTAGATGAACAATTAAGAAACTCACTTTGGGAAAGAGAAACCTGGGCCTACATGTGAGTTCTCAGATCTTTCAGTGCACTTTGTTTAATTACTGCTTACAGTAAATTAAACAGATTTAGGAGCAGAAAACAGGACCTACAGGACGTAACAGGACTTCTTTGCTATTAGCTGTGTGGGCTGATGTCTAGGCAGAGTCCTACTCTGTCTAATATAAGTAATTTTTTATTTCTGAGTAGCATTTTTGCTGGAACACTCTGTGAGCAGTGAAGTCCGCTCTTATAAAGGGACGCCCTCAGACTAAAGAGAATCCAAATCTCTTGCAGAACAGCTCCAAAGATAAGCTATTATTTGACACAGAGGTTCAACACTAAATAGCCATGGGTTTGGAGTGAAAGTACCTTGATGTGATTTTTGCTCAGAGCTTGGTTCAGTAGCATACCACATGTATTTTCAAGCATGGAAGTTTAGGCAAAATATTATTAATTAGAGAATCACAGATGAGCTTTGGTGTAAGACAGGTGCAGCTCCCAGGGTAGCTAAAATAAAGGCAGGTCTGAGCAGTTTTATAAGGAAAACATTAGGCTTCTCAGGAGTTTAGCAGCCTATGGGCTTTGCACATATGATGAGATACCTCTTTGGACTTCCATGCAAATATCCTACTAAGTCATTCTGTACATCTAGGTCACAGCATCCTTGACTTCTTTAATTGCAGTCTTGGAGAGAAAGCAAATGATACTGTATTAAACAAGTGAGATATAATGGCACCATTTTGTTATCACTGAGGGTATCAATCAAGGCTTTCTATCATGCTTCATCATTCAATAAAGTACCATTATTCTTGTTCTTCTGCAAAACACTGGTACAGTCATCATTAGTCAGGAGAGGGTGTGGTTAACAGTAAGTGTGATGCATAGGACTCCCAAAGGAAATGGGCCTGAGAGATTCCTTCATGTTCACTGAGGTAAATGTTAAAACAGGAGTCAGACTTTACAGACCATATTCAGGTTCCTTTCAGCCTTCCTTGTTACACAACATACACAGCTTCAGCAGCGGGGGATGTGTGATGTGGTGGAACACAGGCACACATGCATGGCTTAGAAGTGCTAAACAACATTCAGATTTTTTTTTTTCCACTACCAGCAATGAAGAGGTGACTCTGGACCCTGGAGCAGTGCAATTTTTATACTAGTAGCAGAATCAGAACTAAGGAATTCACAGAGGTATTAGCACACACTAGTATGCATTTTATGCTTCAAGGTCAAAGAGGGATGAAGCAATGGCAGCAAATGTCAAGCACATTTGCCTTCTGAGGCAGGGCTTTCTGTGAGACAGCCAGTAATGGTTTAACAGCACACAGCACTAGACAGAGTGCATGATCTGGGTTCTGAGGATCTCTCAACAGACTGTTCAGACCAGGCCACTCTTCCTCCTCCTGGACGAAAATGGATCTGTGCTAGCAGAGAAATGCTGCAGAACAGAGCCATGCCATCTGATTTCCCTTGGAGATTATTTCCCGTTAGGACTGAAGAACTATTTACTGGAGAAAAATTTTCTTGCCTCTTTTACCAGTGTGGAAGAACCTGGTAATCATCAGCGTGAAAGTGCAAATCTACATTTGTTGAAGAGTTTGTAATATCAGTTATATTTATTCCATCTCTTTTCATGGAGTTGGATAAAATGTCAAAGGTAGGATTATGATTAACATACAAAGCACTACATTTTACTCACATAAAAGCAGCAAGTCTGACAAGTTCTGCCTCTCCTACCAGATAAATTCTTGCTCAGCTTTCTCAGTTCCTAAAGGCTAGTGTTACAAAAACACTGCAGGAATCCAGTCCATCTGGACTGGTCTCTCTTTTTATTGATTAATGGATTCTGAACTCTACTGTAAAAAGGCTGAGATTCAGAGCCTCAAAGGAATTTTGGGCACTAACTTGAAGTTGTGTGAGATTAGTGGAAGCTGGGTTCTTAGCCTGTTCCTTAGCACCCAAATACCTCTGTAAAATTGGCATTAGCTCTTGCACTAAGCTACCACAAAGCTATAAGCATTTTGCAGGGTCAGGTTCTTTGCTCCTGTACCTCATTTTTGCACAGAATTAGCAATAAGCAGAATGTTCTAAGAATGATAGACCTACTTTAAAATGTGAAACTCTTTTTTTTTTTCTTTATGATTAGGTAATTGAAGGTGCTAATCCAACAGAGTTAAAACATCTATTCAGACTTTCCCAAACAATAACTACAAGTAGCCTCCAATGTTGAGAAAATATAATGTTCAATAAGAAAGACTGCATGAAAAAAAAAAAAACTGATAAAACAATACCTAACAATAAACATGGTTGTGCCTGCTATTGTTAAAGCATGCATCTACTTTTTAGGAATATTCAAAGTGAATATTAAACAATGTCTTGCACTTCCTGGTGCCACTTCCCATGGCTCTGAATCAGCATTTCCGCCCTTATTATGAGCAATGACTACTGGAATTTGTTACACATGAGTTTTAGGCTTCTATACAATGAATCAGACCTCAAGTGTCACAGTCAGTGCACACACAACACAGGGCATTACAACACCATGTTGTCAGACAAGTTATTGCTCACAAAAATATACTGCTGCTGTAAAGCAAAATTAACATCTATTACCCAATTACTCTACTCTTCTTTATGTTGATCATCATGTGCTACTGCCAAGCATGCAGGAATGCATAATTCTCTGAGGCCAGATTTGCACAGGAACTACATGTGGGCTTTTTCTCACAAGATAATTGATTTTCCACAGAAGGCCCCTGTTTCTGTCACCTACAGAAACATGCACAATTTAAAACCCCAAAATACTACAAAGAGGAAGTTTTTCACTAGAGAATTGTTTTGTATTTTATACAGCTATTATTGTCCTGTTGATATTGATTATTCCTTTATCTTACACATTGATGAGAATTAAATATTAAAACAATGTGAGAATGTGTATGTTAACTAGGGCAGCAATTAAAACAATCTTTATTATCCTGTAAGATGTAGATCTCCACATTCACTCGGTGCCAATTACCAAGCAATTATATTTAATCAGTATCATATGGTATCCAATTTGACATTGTGACCTAGAAGACAGTTTCACAAGATAAGCCTGATGCCACAGGCACTTGCATAAAGAATTTCCTTTGACCTGAACAGAGTTTAATGCCTGGACTGTCTGCTGCTGTAAAATCTCACCTTAGTTTCACAGCTTAATCCAAAGCAGTGCTCTTCTCTCAGTAACTGTGCATGCCCAGAACTATCATGATTTTTTATATCTTACAGGATTGACCCTTTGAAGTTAACACTGGCTCCTTCCACAAACACTGCTTGTACTGAAATTGAGTGAATTATCTGTGTAATGACATAGCAGTATTATTTCCTTAGGTCACAGATTCAAAATATCTCTTCTAATTTCTGTTAGCAGAACAGAATTATTTTTTCTGAGGTTCTGCTATAATACCTGGTGCCACTGGATATACAGATACACTGGATATCAGCAGATCTGTTGTTTTGTATTAAACACACAATACCTGATGACATTAATTTCAACAGAGGTTCATTTTTGCATGCCACTATGTATTTAGGTAATCAGGTGTTAATGTGTGGCTTAAAAACGTGGCAGTCTTAACTGGCCAAAATGTATCCCAGCAAAGTTATGTGGCTGATCAAAATGCAGAGCACATATAATAGTCTCTTTGGTCACATTTGCTTTTACAAATGAGTGAGGAAGAACTGGCAGAAAAACTCAGCGTTTGGGGCTTTTTTTTCAGCCTAAATATCTACTGATACAGGAGAATCATGGGAGGTATTTGGAAATACTGTTGTTTTAAAATATTTGCAAATGTATGTAACAGTCAGTTCCTGCTTAGTATTTCTTATCTGTTAGTTTCTTAGGCTTATCGCCCGAGGGAACATTCACATTTAAATAACATGAAAAACACTGATTGGAGACTGGGGGCCAGTTTCAGCTAGTGTTTCAAGATTTAGTTACATAAACGTTTTCAGAAACAAGGCTGCTGTAAGAAGTCCTCGACCATTGCCCTCCTTTCCAGAGCCTGTTGTCTTAGGTGGTTCATTTCTGCTTTACATTACATTTACTACCTCCTCACTTCTATTGCTGCAATTGTTTGAGGGTAATGATATAAATCAGCTTGCTGAAATAATTTGGATTTTAAAATGTTCTTTTGTTTTGAAGAGTCTTTGATTAAGCCAAATCACTTAAGTGTCCCAAGTTTATAGCACAACCCACACACATTCTACCTGGTACAACAATATGTTGCTGAGATATAGTGTAGTGGGAGGAACAAGCAACTGGGCACAACAGAAAATGGAGTGAGAACTTCCTGAACTAATTACCTGCTAGAGAGAATGTGCTGAACAATGTTTACAGTGTTTTCAGACTTATCAACTTATCACCAACAAAAGCAATTTAGTAATTGTGACTCACTAATGACAAGGTTTTCATGCAACATCATCTTCTCTCCACTTTTCCATCCATCCATCCAACTTGGAAGAAGGCTGAAGGCTTCACCTGAGGGAAAACAAATCAGATCTTAAAGTGAATTTGCCAGAAACACAATCAGAATACTTTTCTGAAAAGCTTGAAAATGCAAACAAGAAATTGTACCAAATATGTGTCATTAAAGTAGTTTCTATTTTTTTCAACTCCTGGGAAAAGAAAACAGGTATTTCTAAAATCACATTTTACTTTTATTTCTTTAATATCTACAGAGTTGCCACTCCCTTTGGTGGTTTTGAGAGAGCATCAAAGCTGGTTAAATTCAAGGTACCAGACTTTAATCTACTGATGCTAAATGATCCCAGATTCATGATCCTTGCAAACCCTCTTGCTACCAGAAGATCCTTCAATAGGACTCCTAAAGGATGGACATCTGAGAATATTCCTGTAGTGTTCATTCAGCCCTCGGATTCCAACACTGTTCCAGAAACAGAGGACCTGTGAGAGAAGTTGCACTCCACATCATACAAAATGCTGAAAGCTGCACATCCATGTATTTTTGGTCCAAATATTATCAAAGGCTACTGACAGAATTTTTCCTTGGCAGCTGGAGTATAAGTAATAATGTCTGATACATTGTCTCTTTTCTGGCACTGTTTTCATCTGTAGACACAATATAAATAAAGTAATTTGGCAAGTGTGACTGAGGTGTTTTCTATTTGTGTTTACATGTTCTTTTATTTCTTAATATTTAAAAACAAGTGTATTAAAAAAAAAAAAAGGACATCATTACCAAAGGATTGTATTTTATATCCATGCTGATAACAGTAAACAACTGAGCAATAGCACAACAGTGCACTCTGACACTGTCTGCTCAACACAAGTTCTTCCAAGTCAAGCTTCTTTCCCAGCTCTGCTTTCAGCCAAAGTTAAGAATTTTGTCATTACTCGACGACAGCAAATTTAGGACATTTTCCTCCTTTGGGACCCTTAATCGGCTTTAATTATGGACATCAATATCCATGTCACCTGGATTTGTTTACTGAAAATGCAGTAAATTTGGCCATAAAAAAGCTTAAGCAGTTGTATGAAAAAGTGCAGAAGTATTTCCTGTACAAATCTAGAATGTTTGTGTTAATCACAACTAAAAAAAACCTACTAATGACCGATAACATCAAACATACCAAATCAGTATCACTGACCTATGTTACCAGAAATGCTTTTGTTACTATAAAGAAATTTCATTGACCTTTTCCCCGACAGCCGTAGTATATATACTGGGACTTAAAAGCACGTGTGTTTTCTTGCTCTTGATACAAACTCTGACATTTCAGAAATACAAGTATCAGACTCATATTAAGCATCTGTAACTGCAAAGGGGATAGGGAAAAATCAGTAAGAAGGTGCTGGTTTTCAGTAAAATTTTTTCAGGTTACAACTGCATTCTAGTAAGAGGCAAGCATCTGTTTAATAACTCTTTGTTTCTAAAAGCTTTCATGTTTGAGAAGTTGCCAACATCTGCAGATTGGATATTCTAATACAGTGTTTAGTTTCTATGTGTTTTGAAACACGAAACTTTGCTTCAACCAATAGGCCACTCTCATAGATCCTAGGTGCTTCACCAAGGCATTATGGTCTCTGAGTGTTCATGCAACATCCAAGAGGTTTCTGTGTATCTCAGATACTAATTTTCTTCTTTAAATCAGAGTATTCAAAAATTTTGCAAGCTCTGTGGTAACATAACACTTTATCTCAAAGGGAAACCCACTGAAGATAATGATGGTAAGAAAATAAAATGGTTTTCCAGATATTTTCCTTATTAATGGTTTTGGTGGCATTGAGCTACAGAAGGGAATTTCAGAAAGAATATCAAAATCTGAAGAATGGTAGAATGAGATTGGAATGATGAAAGATGGACATGATGGACATGGAAAGATGAACAAAAAGTTTTGCCTATGCTTTTGGGGCTGGAATTTGTGTAAAAATGATTTCCACGTCTCAACTCTGGTTTTAAGACAGGTTGTTGGCAAAGGAAATTCTGTCATCTATTTTCTTTAATGTACTTCATTACACAAACCCACAAACAGATCTACAGGTCCCGAACAAATTTATGAAGGGAAAAGTCCCAAGCCTCATCGACTGACAATGCTTTCCTTTCAAGGGATTAGTTTGGGGACCTTAACTATACATATTGTACAAAAATTATGTGGACAGTTTCAAAAACATGAATTCTTTGAGGCTAAAAATGCGAAGGCTGAAGAAAAAAAACTGATAGTGAGGAACAATGCAAATGAGTTCAGAAGTGATTTGTTCTTTATGAGCCAGCATAAGCATTCATAAGCCGATTTGAACAGAAATATGAGGAAATTGGTGCACAGCATATATATAGTGAAGGGATACATAATTTTTATTGTATACTCTGTAAAAATATTCTATACATGCAGAGCATTCCACCTTGCTTCTTACACAACTCATACTATGGTAACTTTAGTTACCTATACGTCTGTGGTTCCACTGGCACAGAACGGGCTTGGGAGGCTTAAGACGTTTGAGAAGTACTGAGCCTGCTGCACACGCGTTCAGCTGATGGTCCAAATAATGGCATTAGATGTGGCTGGAAATTACTGACTGCGCTTAAATCCTCACATTCTGTCTGAGACGTCTGAAATGAGCTGTCACAGCAAAACAGGTAGCTCTAATTCAACACTCAGATACAGTTATCAATTGCAGCAGCAGCAGAACTCTTGTGCCTCCTGCTTTCCTAGCCTTACTAACATAGAGCTATTTACATACTGTAAATCAGACATGCTTTTTAAAACTGAGACCAGCTGTCAGAGAGTCTGCAGCCATAGTATTTAATATTCCCATACTGGGTGGCTTTTGCCAAACTGCCTATTAGGAACAGGCCCTTGATCCTGCTAAACTCTTGAACCATGCTTGGGAACTGTTTGAGAGAGTGTTAACTGGCAGAGGCTAGGACTGCGCAATGTGCTAAGTATTCAACAGCACTGAGGATCAAGTGCCAATGTCCAGGAATGTTCCCTGGCTGCATCAGCCTTGATGTAGCCTTATTGTGTAAGTCTCACTGCAATAAACAAATCTCTCTGCCAAAAGCCAATTCCTTTGCCACAGAGGACGACCTCTTGCTAAGGCTGGGAATTCAGAGATTTTCTATTAACTTCAATGGGTTTTAGCACTTGCATTTATTTTGAGACACATTTATATAGCACTTGAAATTTATCCTGTAACTAGAGGAAAGACTAATTTTGGGTAATTAATCATAAAGAACTTCAGAGATCAGGATTTGTATCATCTCAAAGAGATTGCTCTGAAGTGAGAGAATAAAGGTTTCCTTAGAAATACATCTAAAAAGATCACCAAATACATATTTTTAAATTTTCACTGAAGCTTCTAAAAGCTTCTTTTAGCTGTAAGGAATGCAGCTGAAAGGGTAGATTAAATGGAAAAACACATGAACAGCTTTACACAAACATATACAATCACAGATACAGAAATATTTCAGAAGATGTGCTTGTAAGATGTACACAAGTCACTCATTTTCTTCTGAAAGAGAAAGGGACTGAACAGTATGATGAAAAGGAAGAAATGTGGTGGGAGCAAATATATAGTTAAAACTGTCTAGAAGTCTTTGTTCCCAAAGTTTCTTTGGCCTCATTTTTACTTAAGGTACCCCTGCAACAGTATAAAGGGAACTTAAAAAATAATGTAAATGTTTTCAATAAAAATGTGGTGAATTGAGGAAATAGATCTGCTATTTCCCAACCGATAGAAAACACTGTGATTGCAGTATGTAAAAAAGAAATGAGATGTACACTTCTGAGTAGCTCCATGAATAGAAGGGCTTTTTTAAAAAAACATATGCACCTTAAACCTCTTTTGACATGAAAAGCCAACATTCATGGCCTGTACTGCTTGCCCTGTTGATGGTAAATTGCTATCAGCAATAACAGTCATCAGTTTGTATTTTAACCCCACAAAGTTATGGTCTGAAACCACGCTTATTAGTGTTACTTATGACACTCCTATTTCACATACTTTAGTCAGATAAAAAAATAATATATTCATATTTCACTTTACTTAGCTAAGCTAACAGGTGAAATTACCCTAACATGTAAGTGCTTTCAGTGGCAGCATTGAAATAATTTCAGAAGTACCGCCTGCAGAAGATAATCTGAAATTCATTCTTGTATCCAGCATGCCAGTCTCTTTGACATCAGATACTGGTGATGTGCTATTTGCTTACATCTGCTATAAGGTATGTTTGCATGAATAGGGTAATAAAACCCCATACACTTTCTCTGCCAGTTTCAATAAAAACCTGCAGCTGATTTGTTTTCTGGTTGCTGTGTAAGAGATGTGTCAGTACCAGGAAATTAACAATTCACGTTACTTTATTACTCTTTAGAAACACTTTGTTTATACCTAATATTGTACTTTGGATCTGTATTTCTTTCAACTGCATACACCCTTCTTGAACATCTTAAATATATCAGCATGGCTTGGCTGCTTTCCCTCTTACATAATCCATAGAACCAACAATTGTGGAAATAAATTATTATTCTCTTGTCTCAAAGTATCTCTGTGGTTTAATTCATTTAATACGCATGGTCTCAAAAAGAAGAAAAAACAAACTGGAGATGGAATTCTGATCCCAGTGAAATCAAACAAGGGTTTTAGCACCGACCTCTATGCAAACAGAATTTAACCATTTATGGCATTTACTTCAAATGTGTATTTGTAATTGAAATTTATGCCACCAGCAAAGGTACTATATGTTCTGCATCAGAATGGATATTTTGGATTACAGAGCCGGGCCTAATTACGTATGTAGTTAGTTTTGCATGGTACATATGAAGTGCAAACAAACCTAATAATGTCTCCAAAATACTCTGGGAATCTGCATAGATCTGAGGGAAAAAATGAGCATCTCTACTGAGGGCTTTTAAAAATTATTTTCAGACCAGCCATGAATAATCTGGATGCCGTTTCAGTTCTTAGATGGTCTTACTAACCAGCACAAAATATTCTGGGCTGTACCTAAGGCAACAGGTGAAAATATGCTTCCTGAAATACAGTAAGACCAAATATATATTCTGATATATGTTAAATTAGGATTTCTCAGTGGGAAATCTGTAAATTATAAGCAGTCTAGACAGAAATACCAGAAGATCTCTGTAGGGCTGACAAGTCGTGTAGTGCTTCGCTATTCCCAGAGGCTACATACTGTTCAAAATCAAATAAAGTGCTCTAAATGATTTATAAATAATATGTTTGCCACAGAGCTGTTATGTAATGGGGTGTGAGAATATGGATGATAAAAAAATAGTTATAAAATGTAGTCAGCATATTTATGTAGTTTAAGGAAAAAATATTACATAAGAAATATTCTTATTGAAAGAAAATTAAAAAGTAACTGAAAGGGTAAAATCCTGTCAAGAAAATAAAACATTTTAAACAGCCTGCAGGCTAAGTGTTCAGAGTAAGTAAAGACTACTGCAGAGCTCTAATCCTTCCCTGCAAAAAAAATTGGCATAGTTTAAGAGTAGACTAGAGGAGACACAGAAAACAAAAAGACAAAGAAAACTTATGTGCAAGGAAACAGTAATTAGGCTATCTAAACAGAAAGGAAGTTATGACAGAGGTCTCCACAAATGGTATAGGGAAGATGAGGAAGGAACAATAGCCCAGGAACAAAATGACTCTTAACAAAATGATAAGGAATCCACTTTAAAAAATAACAGAATAAATACTTTTTTCAATAAATGCCTAGTTGTGCTATAGGGTGTCATGGGTCAAAAAACATTAATGACTTCAAAACAGGTTTAAACCAACTCCTAGTGGTAACTATGGCTGTTATGGATAGTGGCTACTATGTGATCTGAATCTGAGGCTTATTACTGACAAAAATAGAAAGTTGTGTGACAAAGATTACCTTACATTTAGCCTTTTTATTTGTAGAAATATATTCTTCCAGGCACTGTCGAAGTTGGATAAAAGAAGGATCTGGCAATCATTAAGTACTTTCTGTCTGTCTTCCCAAACCAACGCATTAAAGTACCCGTGACAATTCTAATAAGTGCCATTAGTACAGATGTTTATTAATTGACATCAAAATACCCATTATGGGAGCAGTTGGAGGAAAGCCAATTTCCACGTGAACGACAACACTTAAAATGTAAGTTAGAACCAGAGAGAGGCAGGGTTAACTGAAAACCTCCTATGCAGAGTATGAGCGCTGCAGGGAACACAAAAGCCTGACCTCAGCTACGCCTTTGGCAAGACTCCTGATCCTATGCAGAGAGACCTCACCCTCCTGCGTCCACACTCACCACGTTCCACATGTTAAGTACACACCAGCTCACAGTGTATCAAAGGACTTTTTTCCATAAGTTATGAATATTATACAAAGTTTAAGGAAAATGGATGAAAGAGAAAGGAAAGTTTCACCGATTAGAACACAGGAAGAGTCTTGGGGAAAGTCTGAAAAATCCAAGCTTTGTACCCAGGTTAATCACAGACTGGTTTTGGACACAATATACAAAATCTATCCTCAGCTTTCCCATTAAGAACATAGAAGTGCTAATGCAGTCTGCATAAAGTTTTTTGCTTGTTTCTTTGCTTTCATTTAAAACGAGAAATTTCATGGTAAAAAGAAAGTAAAAAATAGGTTTACCTGAGTACATACTTAATAGTCCAGGCTATTGTGCATAATGAATACAAGAACCATTACTAGTAGAATAACATTCCACTTGCATTTTACTTGAAATACCAGGTTTCATTCTACAGTGTGCAGATTTTAACTGAAAAGTATCAATGAATTAGCATTTGATGTTTTTAATTAGAAAGCTGTAACTTCAGTCTTTTAAGAAGTCCAAATAACTTTTTTCTTATAGTGATTTTTTGGTGAAAACTATGAACTAAATTCAAGATAAAATCATAAATATTTTGTTCTCAGATGGAAATTGCATTTCCTGTGAACAAACTATGTATCCAAAACACCTGGCCCAGCATTTGCAACACCTCCCTACTTCACAGAGACACGGTGAGACAAAGGTAAGTAACATTTGTAAGAGGCAGAGGATTTATAAATTACTGTAAGAATAAAACTAAGCCTGAATATTGTGAACCAACTATTCTTTCAAAAGCAAATGGAGATTAAAATATTCGATGGAGTTTGTACAAAGAACAGCCTGAACTTTGCCAGTTCAGAGCTGGCTGTTCTCATTAATGGAGGAAAGTCCTCGGGCTGCTTTGTGTGGAAGGTGTAACTCAGAACTGGATTTCTCTGGAGTTCTGAAGGACATCTGGACAAAAATCTTCAAAAGAAAAACCCGAACAAAAATGTTTGAGTCTTCTCATAACATGACAGGACCCTTCTGCAATGTAGCAGTAGGAAAAGAGTGGAGGATTTAAAAGGACAACATAGGCAATGAGGAGATCTTGTGTGGCATCTAGATCAGCAGGCTGAGAATCCCCAGGGTAGGAAGGTGAGCAGCCATGCAGCAGTCTAGAGACTATTGCTCTACTTCCTTTTCCTTTGTAAAGTTTCTCTGCAGAGCCAAGTTACTCAAGCTAGGCAAAATATTAAGTTTAAACAGTAGTTACTGTAGTCATTACACTTGAGATTACTGAAAGATGACTATGCAAGATAACTACAAATTATTATAAACAAACATTTGAGGCATGACGGGCTCTTCCTAGGCTGGCCTACTGTACGTCAAGAAGCCAAGTAAGGCTTAATTCTGGCAGCTGAATTCTAGCAATATATCATTCCTCAAGTTCTTAATGAGAACATTTTGACTATTTGCCGGCAAGGGAAAAAATAAGAACATGCTGTTCAAATAGAAGGTAAAAAGAAAGCTGACTAGTTACAACAAGCTGAACTAAAATGGAGCGTGCTTATTTCCTAGCAGAATTTTGCAGTGATACATTTCATTAGTGTACTGATGCTGAAAAGAAAGCGATACTGCACATGATTCACAATGAAAACAAAAAACTCTCCACATAGTTAATAATGCTACTTCAGAATTCATTCAGATATGACTTATAAAATTGACATAGAGATTGGAAAATGTGGAAATCGGAAGCATCAGCGGGAAGTGGTAGACCTGCAATACTACAGTTCCATTAAATTAAGATAGGAAGTGTTTGCCCCAACCTTGCTGTCTCCTTCCAAGAGGCAAGAGAAACCACTAACAGCACCCTTTGTTTGGCACAGCGCTCATATCCATCACCTCTACCGGGCTGTTTTAAACTGCAGGTGCTTTGAGCTGGCATAGATGAGGCCGTTCAGACCTGAACAGGCTCTGGTATATTTTAGTAAAACAAAACAAAAAGACAAAAACAAACAAAACCAACAAAACCAAACAAACAAAATCAAAACAAAATACAAACAAAAAACAAACAAACAAACAAAAAGGACAAACCAAGTTCCATTCTACAATGTGTTACTTACACATTATATTTTTTTCTGAGCAATGTGTTGAGGCTTGGCCAGTTAAAAAACTTCTTTTCTTTTCCAATCTAAATTTATTCATGCCCAGCTTAGCGTAATTTCTTATCAAAACTTTGTAAATTTTTAAATTTATTTATTTAAACCAAGTTTTCTTTCCTGTCACATCTGCTATAACTAGTATATTCAAAGACAGCTTCACTTGTCTAAATATTCCAAATTCTTTTAGGCTCTTGTCCACTCCTCTTTTTTCATAGGGATTTTAAAATTATTTTTTTTCAACTCTTCTAAGTCCAATTTCTTGCATGTGGGTTTCCAGATTTGTTCCCAGTTTTAGAGAGGAAGTTTCACCAGCCACATGTACCATAAATGGCATTAGTACTTAGCTGTACAAGAAATAGAGTTTACCTAGGACTGCATTTACATTTTCCAGAGTAACATCAAACCAGTGGCTCACAGTCACCCTTTCTTTGGCTTATACATCCAGTTCTTTCAAATTCATCTTCCATTCATCAAGCTTTGACCTTGTATTAGACAGCCTTTGCTTTTACTCCCTAAGCACGTGACCTTGTACTTTGTATAATTCTATTTTATCCCATTTTATTTCTCTACTCCTCAAGGTCATTCAATTATTCCAGCATGACACAACCCTAGGGACTATTTCCCAACTCTGTGATGCCAACAAATTTCATTAGCAAGTTCTAGTTTTTGTGCCAAGATCACTAATGAAAATAGTAAACAATACCAATTTTTGGACAGAGCTCTAACAACTTCCCCCTGCCATTCAGTGTAGTGCATTGCCACCTTTTCCTCGGAGGTGGTATTTTGACCGTCTAACAATTAATTTACTAATTCCCCTTTTTTTTTTAGTTTAATAATTTTATTTGTCTAGAAAAGCAGTTACTGTATCACAGAAAGAAAGTAAGAAAGGCTGACATGATCTATGGAAAAAAAAAGATGTTTTACCCTATTTATTTCCATGTCCGTATTTTTTTTCCTCTCAAGAACCTGGTTTTTTGTTTATTTGGTTTTTTTGTTGTTTTTTTTAATCTGTACAAGAAATTAAAAAGTGCCTGTCCTCTACAAAAAGCCAACCTGCTTAATGTGTCCATGGCCTATCCATGTTAGAGAAAACTAGTCAGTTCAGATGTTCATTTCAGCTTTGAGCCTTGCCAAGAAAATCTTCACTCTTGACTCCAGGAGCAATAGGTTCCTCCTTCTCCTTTTCTTGCCCAGAAAAATAGTAGTGACATGCTTTTACAGTGGAGTCAATAACTGGGGGCTAAAAGAAACGTTTTTACTAATTGATGTGGTTTATAAATTTATCTGACAACTTAAAAAAAAAAAAAAATTAATCCCATAGATGTCTCTACAATTTAAGAAGAGCATAGTACAGGCATTTGAACGATCTAGCTCTGGAAATAGAAAAAACTATGGATGTCTCAGCATGGTAATATCTACAAAGTCAAGATGTTCTGTGATTACTGGGATTTAAGTTTGTAGACACTAAAGTCGTAATATATTAAATTTACACCTGCAAAGTAACTTACTGGTTTTCAACTAGTTTGCAAATGAAAACCAGTTTCTTCTGTGGATAGAAATGGGGGTAAACATTTGTATATTACACTACAGACTATATTCTGGGAGCTCTTAAAACTTCAGAAAGGATGAAAAAAAAATTAAATAAATAAAATGGATGAGCTAAATCCTGAAATGTAATGAGCACTAAGAACACTTAACAAATAAACTGTCTTCTTTTTTAGGTAATCAGACTATTCTATAACACAGTTGAGGTTGTTGAGGTGTGGACTCAATTCATATATTTTCAATTAAATACTGTTCAGTTTCTCACACGTGACAAAATAATTCTTTTAAATATTTCCTAACATATTCTATTATCTGACATATTTCATGTATTTTTAACATTTAACGAGACAGAGTATATATTATGTAACATTAGCCACTGTATTAGTCCTAATTTTATATTCACTGAATATTGCTCTTTTGTCTTCATTTTACTTCACAATGGGTTTCACCCAGAAAGCTCAATTTAGCCAAAGAAATTACCTATGTGGAATCCAAGGAATGAAATTTTATGGGAACCTCTCTCTCATTCTTTCATTTTTCTGCTGCAGACATCCATTCTTATATCCAAAGAGAAAACAAAACAGAACTGTGAATTTGAAAGGATTGTGCAGGACTAATGCCACACAAAGAAAGATCATCATTAAAACTTCACGTTTTTAAGAGCATCCAGGTTTCAAAAAAGTGCCTGATACATAGACCACACATAGAATCTTCTCATACTTCTACTGTTCCAGAAGCTAACTTTTAAAACAGAACAGCCTGAAATAGCACAGGATTTCAGTTGCATTTTTGTTCCACAGAAGTAGATTACTGGACTAGAAACTGGATTATTCAAGAGGAAAAATATTCATTTGCAAGATTTACGCAACACCCACCCTTTCCCTCGTTCCTAAAGAATGAACACAATCATGCACATAGAGATCTCATTCCAGGCCCATTACCATCAAAAAGTTTGGAGAAGAATAAAACCTAATGTTTCTTTTTCTCAGGGTGAAATTCTAGATGACTTCAATGAAATTGCTTTTGCCACCTCAATGAACATTTTAGCACTTGAAAAACTACTGAGAAAAAAAATAGGGTAATTAAAAGCAAAATATAATGTGTTTATTCCTGCAACTAAATGAAAACTTAAAAAAAAATGGTGGTTATCCTCTATGAAAGTGTGTCTACAGCTGAAAGAAGAAACCTGAACAGAAGGGATAGGAAGTTAAGAATCTTAGCCTATGAGAGGGCATGCAGCAGGCTCCTTCCTCCCTTTAAGTCTGTAATTTCCCTTCATTTAAACTCTCTCATAGTCATCTGTGTTCTGTATTGCTTTTTTGGTTTAACCTAGTTAAAATAAACCAATACTTCTTAACACTCTCATTGCTCCTGATGCTTAAATTAGAGCTTTCAAGATGGAAAAAAAAGTGATGTTTTTTCAGACAGGATCAATTTTCCCCTTCTTTCATTCATGTCTTACATCCTCAGTTTCTTTTTCCTTCCTTCTCCTCTTCTTCCCACTGATACTCATCCTTGTTTCATTACTTGATTCTTATTTTTCACCTTTAATTTTGTCATTGCTATTCTATATCCTCCTGATAAATTGGACTTGCCCTCACTCAGTTCTCAACTCACTCTGTTTTGCTCTTGCTTAGTCCTTTCTCACAGACCCAGTCTGCGTGGAGCAGCCAGAAAGGCTACGAAGAACAAAACACCTTTGAAATGTAGTGCTCCAGATAGGAAGCTAAAACGAGTGGGAAACTACCTGACTGAACATATCTGCCCGAGTAAGTCTTTAAAGAAATGCTCCACTAACCTATTTTGAAGAAGAAAATGGATGTGCATATAAATTTTAGGCTCTATACAGGATGTGGGAATGAGAGCAATCAGATGACTAAGCTTCATGTGACTGCTTGCTAAAGGCTATATAAGGAAAACTTTGCTAGAGTATGTTTAAAAGGAAAGATTGTTGGTGTAGATGCTCATGGTAGGGAAGACTTGAGGACTAGAATATAGTTAGGTAAAGTTACCCATGAAATAATGTGTCCCCAGTTAGCTTACTGAAAGCTGAAGAGGTATTTTTTAATTGTTCTGCTCTTGTTTTGGATCATTTTATTAATACAGATGAGCATACAATCTAGAGAACTTGGACTAAAATGCTGTTACAGCTCTCTTTCAGACCCCTAGCAAATGCATGTGATTTGTTATGTTGCAAAGAATAAAAATACTATTTACTTTTTATCTACTTCTTCTACTCCTTTATGGCCCTCCTCCCTACCAACCCATTTTCCTTCTTATGGGTAACTCTTGCAGTTTTATGAAGAGCACCAAGCTAATCGGCCAGTGAAAAACAACTGCCCCTGAAGGCAAGTAACCATAAAAGAGTGTCTTGGAATTGAAAAGATTTTTCTCTGCAGGCAGAAAAGTTGAAATAAATGACCTGACCTATCCCAAAGGCTTAGAGAACATGGAAAAGCATGTATTATTAAGTAGTTTAGCAATACAGCACCTTTACTAACCCTTATCTTATTCAATCAAACTTTATCCTGCTACTGTCTATACAGGCCCAGTTTCCCTGATATCTTTCAAACTGCATGTTCTTCTAGACGAATTCTTATCTTCCTTCTTTTTCCACTGAGTAGAGTAGCACACTCTCTTAAAAGCTCAGTAATTACTTCACAAAAAAAGTGACAGCAGTTCTCAGACACTGGAATTAAACACACTTTTCAATTATAACAGGAATGTCCCCTAAGTGTCTTAAAGTCAATGACAAATGGTACTTGATCACATAACATTCTTTATGATAGGCTGGTAGCACAGACTGGACTGTAATAGGCAGTATAATGCCTAGTGCTGAATTACATTCAGTGAAAATACTTTTAAAAAATTACAACTAGACCACACTTTAAAATCTGTATTATCTTATGGAATTTTCTGCCTCAGACCTTACACATAATTTGCTAATTTTCTGCAAAATCCCCCAGTAAGTACAGACACGGTTCCTGTTAAGTATCTGCAGTTGATTTCATGCAATTATCAGCTCGTGAGGAGGAAGAAAGATTGGTGCAGAAGAACAAGAGAAACATGGCAAAATCAATTATCTACTCAATAACACATTACTTAACTAATTTTTTGAAAAACACAAAATGTAATCTTCTATCTACCCTTCCAACCTAAGAAGATTTGAAGCAGACGTACATGAAGAAGATAGTGACTGTAAAGGTTGTAAATATGTGCCAAGTGTCAAGAAGAAATATGAAAGAAAATACAGAACAGGTGTTCCAGTGCAGCTACAGGTACAAAAATGTTCACAGAAACACCGTGTGTATAAAAAATAAATAAAGTAAAAAGTAAAATTATTTCAAAGGAAGGAAACAGAATTACTTGCAGATGAGGCAGTGACAACAACAGCATAGATTACACTGGAACAGAAAAGTTCTAACACAAAAATAAACCCTTTTATGTGAAGCTGTGAAACACAGGTTTGCAGCTCATTCATCAATGAAAATTATGTCTTCAGCCTTGACAAAAAATATTTAATCCAATTACTCTTAAATGTTTTGATCCGTCCCAATTATGTTAAGATTTTTCTTTTGGTACATAGCTTTCCATAAATATGTTTTAACCGGGATTGCACATGTGCCCAACACCCTGGATATGCTTAAGGATCTGGATACAGTCCGCCTCCATTCCCTTCCAGCTCTCTGTTTTGTATCACACCCTGACACTCTCCCCTCCCTGCAATCACACTGACACGTTGTTCTTTCTTCCTTCTGAAAAACTTTAGTAATGGCTTATTAACCTGGAGCCAAGCTGAATGGTGGCATTACTGAGTAGAACTGTAAAAGCCTACTTTACTTTGGTCCCTCTCCTCCAAGTTCAACACATTTTCAGCTCCTTAGTTAACCCTCCAGTTTAACAATCTATGTTACTAATAGTACCAAACTTTACATAAACATCAGTACTAAAAGCACATAAACATTCCTCTGCATCCGTGCATCATGCGCAGCACATATCCTGTACTGACATAACTGCCACAGGAAATCCATTTGCCCTTGTAGCATTGTTTTGTACTTGCACCATTTATTCTAATTTTAAAATTCTTCTTTTAGCTCATTTAGGGCTTCCTGTGCTGCACCTGTGTCATTCTGTCTGAACCGTGTGGAAGACTTATTAAGATTCACTGGTAGAAAATCTTAAAATATACCATAATTAAAGCTTACAGACTACACTTACTCCTAGGAGGAAAAAAAAAAAAAAAAAAAAAAAGAACCACCAGATATAAATCCTGAGGGACTTCTAAAAGGTTGGCAGTGAAAACCAAATCTGTGCTGAAGAAAGGGCAAAGGCAAACAAGAAAGTTCCATGGAGAAGCAAAAATATCAAAATGAGGTCATAATCAGAATGAGGCCATAATCCTACTTTGGGATTCACAGATGTCTTTGCTTGACTGGCTTTGCAAAGAACTCATGCAGGCATCAAGGACTAAACTGATACTAACCAAAATTATAAGCAGGATGTTTCTATTAAATATGCAATAACAAGATCCAGTAACACGAAACTGGATTTTTAGTGGTAGTTAACACACCAACTATCAACAGGTTTCTATCTTAAATTTTCTAGTGAAAACTATAAATTAAAATACCTATCAATAAACACCTAAGAAAGAATTACACAAAAAACACTGAGTGCACTCAGTGTGCCAACATCCTGTATGAATTGTAGGACATTGAGAGAACCAGATAGTCAATTTCCTTTAAAAAATTAGAGGCAAACAAATATGGTATCTGTTAAAAATATATACATGTCATTCTTTAGCTGTAACATCTGACAGTCTCAAGAAAAAAACCCCAACTTTATACAAATCCTGTATTCAGTGATTCAAACTTGTGAATGGAAGATCACTATCCTAATCACTGAAAACCCTGGAAAATTTAATTAGTGTCTCCTGAAAGTTTTTTTTGAAGTAAAAGTTGGTGTGATAAAAAATGTTGGAAACAGAAAATTGCCTTTGCCAGTGGGCATCTTACACTAGTGATATAATAGAGGAAACATCACCAAAAATAATCTGAGCAAAACGTGTTACAATGAAGTTTTTTAAAATGAAAAGGGACACAAGAACAACACAAGTGTAGTATCTAAATAAGGTGGTGAACTAATTCGATGCAGTGCCTTGTGTTCCACAGTCAGTTCTGGAGTGAAATGTTCCTGCAAGCTGGGTGACATAAAGGACATGCACGAAGGGAACTTTACAGAGACATTATTTAGTATTGCAGAAGACACTGTTGGAAAAGTGATCATGCCTTTACATACATAAGCACTTTTCCAATCCCAAAAGACCGTAAAGAAAGGCAATTGGAAGAGAGAAGACAAAAAGTTGTATTCAGTTGTATTAACTCCTTTTGCAAATAACAAAAGGAAACTCTCCTCCCTTACCAAAGTAATAGACCAGATAAAAATCATAGGGATCATGACTTGGGGGCAGTGACCCTGAGGGGTAGTGATACATAATACAGCAACTTTCTGGGCAACATGGCACTCAAACACAACACAACTTTGAAATGTATGTACACTTGTTCGAGGTTTGGCTTAAAAGCAGCCCTCGCTCCACCAGCCACCCGTGGGCCTGTGCTATTTAATGGGCATCTTAAGTAAAGCCAATGTGCGTAGACAGATATCCTGCAATGAGCACCGGGAAACAATTGCTGGAAAAACAACCGCTGCCTTGTTCGTTTTAACAGGTTATTAACTCGAAAACCAAGTGGTTTGGAAGAGACCCAACAGAGGGTTCCTGACCTGCGACCGGATGACTTTGAGAGCTGCTCCCAGTTACCTGAGGTACAGCCACAGCGGCTTTTACACTTGGGACAACCGCACCCCCGACCAATGATAGAAGGGGGATGGAGAAAGGAAAGGGGGGGGTCGCAGCAGCCCCTTACCTTGTCACGGCTCCCCCAGCCCTCAGCCTTGGCCAGGGCGCGGGGAGCTCCAACCGCACCCATCCAGCCGCCTAAGGGGCAGTAACGGCCCCAGCCCTCAAGCACGGGCAGTTGAGGAGGGGTGTAAGTGGGTGGGTGTAGGTGTTTGTGGCCTCCGTTTCGCGCGCCCAGTACGCATGCGTAGCCCCAGCAGCACGCCGGCTGAGGTAGCCGCGCCCACCTGCCGGGCTTTCACCGGCCAGAGCAGGAAGCGGCCGCACTGTGATTGGTCCGTCCCCTCCAATCGCTTCTCCCCCTGTCCGGCTGCTCTCCCACTGCGACCCCGCCCTCCTCCTGGCACCGGGACCGCTCGGGAAGATCCGGGGTACCGCTGGGGCGACGCTCGCCCTCCGCCCCCGGGCCCCGCCGCCGCTCCCGTTGCGCATGCGTAGCGCCGGGCGGGGTGGAGCGGGAAGGAGGAGCGCGCGCGCGAGACCGCCCCCGCGGGAGGCCGCCCCCGCCTCCCGACCCGGAGCGCGAGACTTGGGGAGAGGAGCGGGTAGGGAAGGGGGGAAGCAAAAGTTGCTGTGAGGGCGGGGCCGCGCCCGGAGTCGCCGCCGGGAGGGGGAAAGAGAAGAGCTGTGTGCGGGAGCCGCCGGGGACGGTACGGAACGGGAGGTGAGTGTAGGGGGCCGGCGGAGGTCGGGCAGGGTCGTGTCCTCGGGGGGCGGGAGGCGAGTCAGAAGCGGAGGAGGCTGCTGTGGTCCTGTGTCCGCTCCTTAAAGGGGGAGCGGCGGTTCCGTCTCTCCGCTGCGGGATGAGGTGGGGTGTGACGGACGGCAGTGGCCGGGCGCCGGGGGCATGGGAGCCGCCGCGGGCCGTTCACCTGCTGCCGGCGCGTCTGGCGGCGGTCGGGAGGAAACAGGGGGTCCCGCTCGGCGAGTGGTGGCCGCTGCGGGCTTGGCCGTCGGGGCGGTAGCAGCCGTCTCCTTGGAGCGCCGCGCTGAGCCCGCTGAGCGACCGGCTCCCGGCGCCACCGGCCGCTGCCCGGGAGCTGCGCCCACCCGCAGCGGGCGCCGGCGGGGATGTGGTGCCGCGGTGGGCGGCGCTGGGGTTCAGGCCCTCCCGAGGACGGCGTGGGTGAGGGTCAACCGCGGATTGTGTAAGCGGAGGGTTAGGATGCCGCCGGAACGGGCATGGCTTTCGCGTCGAGGCGGTGCGGGCGCGTATGTTGGCTCCGTAAGGGCCAGCAGGTAAAGTTAATGTTTAACGTGGTAGTCACATGCCTATCAGCGAGTTTTTCTGGAGTGCTTTCAAAGACTGTTTAGAACAGGAAATGCCAGTACAGGTAGTATGGAGCTGTTTGAAATTTAATCAGTTTACAGTATTTGGAGGCTGTTTTATTTGCTGTATTCATACAAATAGAGTTTCCGAGGCACGTAGGTAGATATAAGCAAATCGTCTGCCCACCGTCTGATCCAAGTTTATCCCTTACTTTGATTTTCAATGCAAATATTTTAAAATCGGCTTTTCAGAGGAGATGTTTTCTTCTCTTAGCAGACATTTTTTTTCCTGCTCAGAATCAGTGTGATTTTTGCATATCTCTACTTAATGTTTTATTTTGCACATGAAAAAAAAAAAATCCTCTCTTGCTTAACTTTGAAGCTACTAGGATTATTTTAAAAGCAAAAACTTAATTGTGTTAACATTATTGTGCCCGACTGATGATGTAGTATCTCCTTCCCCCTCAAGGCAATGGAAATTCCCTTGACTGACTTTATTATTATCTGTTCTGTTCTTGGAGAATGAAAGAGTGATTTTAGGTATCAAAATAGTGAGAGTTCATGTTGTAATCTGAATATAAACTAGCCTCATCAAACCATACGTAATCCTTTTTTTCCTCTAACAAACTGTTGTGAAGTGAGATGTATTTACTGGTTGGTTGGTTGGTTTTTTTTTTTTAATAAATCACTTGTGTATCCTGGACCAGTGGGATGCTGACAGTAAAACCACCTAAAATATGCACTTGACTATCATAAAATCTGAATCTTTCTCAGTCACACAATGTGCCTGATGTACTATTAGCAGAATTGTTTGGGTGCAAGACCCATAGGATTTCAGGGTCAGGATATTAGCACTGTCATGTATTTCAGTTAAGTTGCTTTTAAAGATCCTGGTAGCAATGCTTAGTCACTTTTTCCTTGGTTAATGCTTCTTGATAGAGTGAAACAATTTAGTTACTTGAGGGACATAGTGATGGGTATGAAACCTATTCAAAGAGGTCTAAAATATCTTGGAGTTGGAGTTTGTCATGGCCAGGTTGAATAATGATGGGTTGAGACTGTAACAGAAGATGAACTGGATCATAATTTTAGATATGTGGACCAAGTGAAATGCTTGTAGATGGATTTGTACAGATTTATCAGTGAAGAAATACAGGAAGTGTAAAGATTCAGAACATTAATTTTGTCAAGCCTGTAAAATGCATGTGAGTTTAAAGATGGTGCTTGTATTACTATTACTTGTACCTCAGTTACATAGTTTTTTTTCTGGTGGCTTAGGAAATCAAAAAGCTTTTTATGAAGAAACAGAACTTGGTATCTTGCACTCCTGCTACTGATCGAACTTCTACACAGAAAACTGAAAGGCAAGGTTACAGTTTGGACAGGCAGTTCATCTGGGTTAAAAAGACAAGTGCAAGAATTATCATTGTAAAGATACCCTCTATCTTTTTGAGGTTCAAGAAAGAATACATGGTAATCTTTGAACAAAACACTTTGTAAAGGAGGAGGAAGATAGAGAAACAAAAATCTTCTCTGTAGTTTCTGTGTGATGATTCACCATGAATGCTGGCCCGTGTCATGGGTTCAGAATTTGTATTCTTTAAGATCTTTACTCAGAGTTCCCATTGTAGCTATTTCTAAAGCTGGTTCCTAGTTATAGCTGCCCAGAGATGCTGAGCTGTGAACCTGTTGTTTTGGTTTTGATGCAAACAGGAAAGTTTTTATTGGAACAGCTTAAAGAAAAAATTTTATACTTGGACAAAAGCCTTCTGGGATAGCATCTACACTTCTGTTTCTCCTATCTTGAAAGGATGCAGAGAAATACAATGTGAAGGAGCAGTGGTTTGGAATATGAGGGACAGCTAAAAGCATAAGGGCTGGAGAAGAGACAATAGAGGTCTTTAAAATAGAAACAGTGGGTTTATAAATTTTCAGAGAATGTTTGGAAGAATTTCTAGAGGAGATAACCATAAACCACTCCTTTTTGTCTCTTGGGGACTTCTTGGGTGAGGGACTAAATGCATAAACAGTGTGTCAGACCAATGCTGCTGCCTAGTGTACTTGCAGATGGCCCACAGAATCACAGCTAATGGTCACTGCTGGCAATGTTGGTTTTCTGGGCTTTTTTGTTTGGTTTGGTCTTGTCTTACAGTGTTGTTCTTGCTTCCTGCTATGTGTTGCAAATAAGTGCTGTTAATGAAGGTGTTTTGGCTTTGTGATTTTTTTTTTTTTTTCCCTTGGGTTTGTTGTTTTGTTTTGTTTTGTTTTCCTTCTGATGTTCAAATAGTGAGAATTTGCATTCTTGTAAATATATTCAACAGCTTTTTGAAGTGAATAGTATAATATTCAAAGACAGCCTGCTGATGACTAAAAGCATTAGGTGTATCTTACAGCAGATGAGATCTGCTGAAATACAGAGCTCAACACAATGGTAAGGGTGGAAGGGGGCAGGATTTGTGCAGGGACCAAAAAAATGCCAGACCCATTGAGATGGATATAAGAACTTACTAATTTCAAATTTCAGATTTTTTTCTGTCAGCAGAAGCAAAAAGCTGTGTTGCTTAAAAGTAACCTTAATGTTGGGCATCAGAAAGGTTTGCCATTAGTCATTTACGCAACACACTGAGAGTAATTGCAAAATGAAGTCGAGAAGATGTAAATAACTATTCTTCAGCCAAATTTCAAAGACACATGCAGTCAATAACTTTTGAACCCACTGGCAGTTTTCCACCCAATGGGACAGAAGGGGTAGAAGTCTTAAAGATGATTATGTCCTTACAAAGTGCATGAAAACACGCAGCCGGCTCGAAGATAGAGACCTTGTAAGATGATGTAAGGAGCAGAGTTGGCATATGCCCCAATTAGGGAGAAAACTGCAAGAACTCAGCTGTGAGACATAAAACTATCAGGAGCCAGGCATTGATAGTTTCAGTATTCCCAGAACCAACAGTTTTATCCCATCAGCTTTATCTAAATGGGTATCAAAGATTCCAAAACACATTTGTGCTTGCAGACAGTGATTTGTTCAGGTAAAATCAGCTGCACTGATTTCTAAGCTAATTTAGTTACTTCCTACTGGTGAATAAAAAGCTGTGCACCCTAGTACTTGAAACAGGGTGTTAGTGGAGAGAGGGTAGTGGAACTTCCAACTCTAGTCTACCACTTAATAGTCGTGTTGGCCAGAGAACTGTGTGTCAAGACTATTTTTTCACAGCTGCTGTCTGTTCCAGTTAACTGTGACTGGTTTCAGGGAGAAAGAGTAGTAGATAAACCAAAAGACTTGAGTCCCCATTCAGTGCAAAGATTTAGTTGAGTAGTAGAAGTACAGAAAGATCTTTGGAATCGAATACATTCTGATGAGTCCTCCTTGTTTTTTCCTAAGTGCTTGACATGTTTCAATTGCTGTGGAGGGCTATGTTTAGTTTGACATATGCAGTTTAAAGAATGCGCTTATAGAAAGAGTAATTCGAGGTGGTTGCATGAAAATAATTTTTTATTCACTTCTGATCTTTCTAGTGCTGTATTTAACATTTCAGGAAAAGGTGTACTAATTGTGGGTAGCTAATACAGGCCATAAAAATATATCATCACAGTGCTCTGGAAAATTAATATCTGGCCCACATGAAAACCGTGTGATCAATGTATTCTGCAATTTATTAGAATAAGATTGTGTGTGATAGTTGCAGTGGTTTGTATTGACAACTTTGTGGATGTGAAATTGAACAGTAAGCATCTTAATGTAACGTGACAGTATCAGAGCTGTCCAGAACCATTTTTTATTAAATTCTTGCAGTTAATCATTATAACTTCTATGAAACCAAGCCCAACAGTGAAATGCTTAGTGCATGGGATGTTTGTTCCAGGGCAGCCCTAAAATGCAAGACAAAATGACTTTCTAGAAGTCTGTAGTGAATGAATGCTCTTTGTCTTAAATTGTTCTGGAGAATGCTTGCTTCCAAACCAGCAGGTATAATCCTTAGCAGTTAAAATACAGACTAGGTAAATTTAGAGGTTCTTCCCCAGCCATATCCATGTATAAATCTGTTGTTCAGAATCACAGGGAAGTTGTGCTTGAAAGTATGATAAGAAAGAAACATAAAAGTTGATGGAATCTCTTCTACCCTTGTGACTTAATATGTCAGTCCCAAGGTTGACAAAGAGAACTAGAGAAGTAAAACCTTTCTTAATGTTTTGTAATATAGGTTTGTTGGTCTTAGAGGTCAGTTTCACAGGTGTTTGTAGTAGCTCTCTCCCTTTTACATATAAAGAAAAAATCAAAACTACTTCCCAAATTTAATGTGAGTTTGGCTCTATCCTTACACTTTTCTTCAGGTGAGAAAATAACTTATGGAGCAAGGATTAAACTTTTTTTTTTGGTGTGTATGGAAAGAAATCCTGCCATTCTTATCTATCCTTGAATTTCTTTAAATAACCAACTGTAGTCCACCCTCACAGTTGCGTATCTGAGATCTGTTTCCAGATGAAATTCAGATACAAGAAACCTGTCTCTTCGCAGTACCTTCTGTATTTTATCATTGGCATCCAGTCTACCTTACTTTCCATCTATTTCCTTATGGCCACTGCAGGCTATCTGTACTGTTCCCAATCCAGTCACATTCCTGTGGTGTGGAGTTTTTTGTGTTTGGGGTTTTTTATTTTGGTTTGGTTTTTTGTATGTGTGGTTTTTTGTTTGTTCACTTGTTTTGTGTTGTGTTTTTTCCCCCCCTTTAAGTTTGATAGTACTGATTAACAAAAATTGTTCATCTCAACTTCATTTTTATCTTCTGGGACAGCAGTGGGAGTAGGGAGAAAACTGAATGTATTTCTCCACATGGGAAATTATGTAAAACAGAGTTAAGAACTCCATATTGCCAGGAAAATGGGCACTTCAGAAGCTTCTCTGATACATCAAGGAGCAAGCTCTTTTTGTGACACAAGTGTGTTAGGTCAATTTTTCAGTGTGGATATAAAAAATATTAAATCGGAAATCAGTAGAAAGTATTTGATGGTTGAAAGAGTGGAATAGAAGATTTTTCAGGGTTTTATTTAATTTTTAAATCATAATTGTGTTATTTTTAGTAATTAAAAGTTACGGTTCTCTGTGGCAGCAAGAGACTTTGTGCCAAATGGTGTGTCATAGCACTGCAACCATAGCGATTCTGTGATTCATGTTATTAAGTGCTTTTGATGTGTGATACTGGCTTCTTGAATACATATGTATATGTATTGTATCTGTGTACATATATATCTGATTATAAACAGCTATGTGCCTTAGTTTTTTTTCCTTGGCTTGTCTTTACTTATCTTTACTGGAGTGATTCATTATTCTCTATGTACTGTACTGAAACATTCTAATGAAAACACTTGTTAAAAACCAGTTTCTTTGTATTAATTGCTCTATACGGATCATGTTACTTCTGCATACCTGACTTCAGAGAATTTTTAATCTTTTTCCTTGGTAAACTTTGTTTTACCTTCACCTCTATATCTTTTCTTAGAGTTTGGTCATTTCTAGAAGAGTAGCTGTTATGCTGTGGAGCACTTTGACTTTTTTGGGGGGGCAATAAAAAATTGAAGGGGATACTCCTGTTTAAATAATGTAGTTCTAATAAGGTCTTCAGTTGGTATGCATTTACATTCATTTATGTACTATTTCCTTCCCCCTTCCTCCCCCCCCCCGGTTAATCGAAATAACCACAAAGCAAAACAAAATTACCACAGGAAATTCTGTCAAAGTCCATTTCCAGTTAGATTTCAGACTCTTTTTTCAGCGCTGTCACACATCACACTTACC
>JANHGN010023175.1:0-20981 GCA_024605025.1 Megaceryle maxima | reverse complement strand
CCCACCCTGCAGATATTTACAGACATTCATAAGGTCCCCTCTCAGTCTTGTCCTCTCAAGACTGAACAGCCCCAGTTCCCTCAGTCTTTCTTCCCAGGGGAGGTGCTCAAGTCCCTTCATCATCTTCGTTGGTCTCCACTGGGTGACATCCAGTAGATCCCTGTCTCAAACTGGGGAGCCCAAAACTGGACACAGCATTCCAGGTGTGGTCTCTCTAGTGCAGAGTAGAGGGGGAGCAGAACCTCCCTACACCTGCTGGACATGCTCTTCTTAATTCCCCCCAGGATGCCACTGGCCTTCCTGGCCACAAGGGCCCATTGCTGTCCCAGGGAGAACTTGCTCTCCACTAGGACTCAAGTCTTTCTCCGTGGATTGATATTCTTCAATTCTTGCAGGTATTAGAAAGCTGAGCAAGGTCAATTTGTTCATGTATCAAGATCTAGTTATTAGGCTATCAAACGAGGTTTTTCCAGGTTGTAGTGCTAGAGGGGACATGAGAGGTTGTTAAATACCTATAAAGAGAAAACATTTTCCTCTCTATTTTAAGACCTTCCTGTATTACACACACAAACGGTGCAGAAAGAGTTCCAGCTGAGTTACCTACTGAGCGGCAGCTGAGAAGCCACCCCCAGTGCGATCAACGCTGCCCTCCCGTGGAGAGAAGCAGAGGCTTTCCTCAACCTGCCCATCCACGGACCAGCAAGAGCACAGTGAGCGGGGTTTGCTTTTGAAACCAAAACGATGGGATGCTTTATTCACATTATCGAGAAACAGTTCTCTCTGGTGTGTGAGAAGAAAAGAGACGGCCAAAAAACCTACCCCCAAGAAAAAAATCTGACCGATTTGCTATGCAAATGATTGGGAATGTGACAGAACCGTTTCATGGTCACTTCTGTGTTAACAAAGAGAAACTGAGCCAAGCTGACCCTGCAGTAATTCTGATGAAATCAATGAACTGCTGTTGTGCAAAGGATGGATCTGGACTGTGATGTAGCTCATTTCTGTGCTCGATATAAGTGGTGACAGATCAACTCCTACAGATTTAGAAAGAATGCTTTAGGATGTTCCTACCTTACCTGTTGACTCCTCTCCCAGTTAGATGTCACTACCACAAATAGTGAGCTGCATGAATTAGGCCTATGAGCATTTCTAACCAGCTGCAGAGCAAAGACTGCCAGAGTAAACCAACAGAAATTCAGCCTATATGAACAAGACTTGTAGATACTTGAGGTCAATCAGGTATAAGTACCAAGTGGATTTAGTAACAGTGATGCACACGCCATCCTGTTCACACAATAGCACTGACATCAGTACTGCAGTGCAGTAATCCAGGCTTACACTCCAAAATCACCTATCTCCAAAGATCTCTTCGTTACGGAAACAGACTGTGCTAAACTCTTCCTTATTCATAACTGTCACGAGGTTTTCATGGAAATAGAACTTAAAATACATTAAAAATACGTAATTAAGAAGCTTTTGAAAACATTTATCTTTCACTTTTTTTTTTTTTTTTGGATTTGGGCTATATCACGTGAGCCAACACAGAAGAGTTTAGAAACACTGATCTGTGCTAAAGTACTTTTCCCACTCTCTACTTAGTTCCTCCAACAACAACAAAAAATAATACCCCAAGACCCCAAACATATAGGAAACAAATACCTTGACACTTTCTTATTTTCTGATGAAAATAAAATTTTACTTGTATATCTCTGGTGTTGATTTCCCTGGGGAGATTTACATATATCCTCAAGGATATAATTTGATCCTTAGTTTCAATTATCTTCTGGTATCACTAGACCTGGAATTATCCTTCAAGGAGTTTTCAGAAAAAATTCTTAACTCTCCTCCAACAGTCAAAGCTAATTTTGTCCCTTGCTAGACTTCAAAGGAGAGGCCATCACTGCATTTTGTGACATTTTGTCAAGTGACTTTTTTTCTTCCTATCACAGGAAGGTAAATCCAGTCAAGCTGCAGAGAACATATGCTGCATATTCAACCCTCTGCAGGTGCTGTGTGCAGGCCATGTGATTTCCAGGTGTAAACCTAAAATGCAAAGTAATCCCAGACCTCTTAGATTTTATTCTCCTTAGCAAACACTAAGGAAGCACTGAAAACAACAATGTAAAAAGTATTTTAAGAATAAAATACCTTATCTACCTTAGGAAACTTCATGATGACAGGAGATCATGAGATCCCAGAGAAAGGATGTAAGAGACTCAATAATTGAATGAATTATTTCACTAAAAGGTCTTTTTCTTTTATTTATTTTCTTTTTAGCTCCTGTTTAACCAGTGAAGCAAGTAGAGAAGGAAACAATTGTGTTGAGATTTGTCATCCCACTGGCCATGTGTACAGATCATGATCAAGAAAAGGGGACACACCTATCTCTAGGAAAATTGAGCAAGACCTGACAAGGCTGGTAAAATTGAGGGGAGAGGGAGGAACATGGGAGGTGAAAGGAACTCTTTCACTTGAAAATAAAAAGGTCTTGTGTTTTCCTTTTAGCCAATTCAAAGAAACAAAAATTAATCATTAGAGGTTTGAGAAAGTCCTTTGGTGGCCAGCTTTTAACATCCCTTAGAGTTATTTACCACTAATTAAGTATGGAGAGAGATAAGAGGGAGTGGACATACAGGAAGAGAAAGAGCAAGAAGTGGAAAGTAAGAAAGTTGCTGAATCAGGGGGCTGCATCACCCTGGTTTAGAGAAATCCCATAACCACTGGGTTTTGCTGTGGTATCAGGGACTGCACTGAATTGCTATAAAATGTCCACCTAGGGCATATCTGTACAGCGAGGTGAAGCTGCAGAAAAAATGTGGATAGACACATCCAAGCTCTTTATAATCCAGCTACTTAATTTAGCAAGCATAATGTAGACCTGGTGGCATGAGCTTCCCCATGATGTGGAAGCCCAAGTTCTCTGAAGGTGTTCTTATTGATGCTTGCGTGGCTTGAGCTAATGATAATATTGGTGGTGTGGATGTACCTATCAGGCCAAAATGACACTTTCTCTGGGCTGGATAGGAATAGGTGACTGGGGAATTGCGTATCTCAAGCCAACAATGTGATTGAGACTATTTGTTAATTTGGGAATGTTTATTAAAAGCATATTGAACACTACTCAGAAAGCACCTAGAATAGAATTCTGCTAAGAATTGGTACGTAGCTATACTTAAATATAATATAGATTATTAACAGCTACCTTATGAGGATTTTTTTCAGATTTTTTAATGATTTCTGAGCTTTATGCATTTCCTCTATACCAAAAGGAGAGTACCTTTGTGAAAATACCCTAGTTATGTGGAAAAGGAGGCAGAACTGAATTCAAATGTGATTTTTTGCATGACAGAGATGTAGTTACACTTTGCGGTACCGCAGAGCCCGTAGTAACGTAGGGATCTGGTCATCCTTCTGATGCAATTGGAAACTGTATACCTAGTATTATTGCCTCTGTCTAATTGGTCTTTCCACGACAACTGTGCAGACTTTGGAATTACTTCAGAATCTTCTGGATGCATCTGACAGTTGTTCAGACAGCAGGTTCATTGTCTGTCACATAAACTAGAAGAACACAGACACTTAAACACACTGTAGCACCTCGTGCTTCTTTTGACAAGGTGCAGATTACCCAAGATGTCTCACAATGAAAAATCAGACTCCTCTAAGGAGTCATAAACATTTCCAGTCTTCCTAAATACAAAGTTCTGGACCCAGGGGTCTTACTTTATTTCTCATTTATTGCAGTTTAAACCGAGGTACTCGACAATTTCAGTGGGATCACAACTGGTTTGCCTGTGTGAAAGAGCTGTCAAGCCATGTAATACTGAGCAACCCCAATGATCCTCTACCAGATATTAACTGTATAAAGCACAACGTCACATGTGATCAAAATGGAAAGAAATGGGGTTTACTGCTTGTGAAAGGATGTCTAGATGCATTCGGGTGGATGCCGATGGTGGAGGACTCTAGTAGGGACTGTTGCTTGAAGGAATCCTTGTGTTAACACCTGTTTCAGACTGGGGCTCACAAATATCATACGTTTCAGCATGTGGAGCAACTGTGATCATGCTTGCAGAGAACTGGAAGGAAGACTGCATCATTCTTTAACCACGGGTATCATGAAACGATTATGCTGCTTTGTGGATTTCTCACATCCTTCTCTCTGAAAAAGTCACTGGAGATTTCACAGCAGTTAATTCGATTTCACAATAATAAACAGTGTAAGAGAAAAAATATCCCTTAATACAGCGAAGTTTGAGTTTATTTTCTCCAATCGTTCTCTAATGAAATTCAGGAGCAGTTTGTCAGTTTAGTGCACTCTTGGGTGCGCTTAGCCCAGTGCGGGCCATGGTATTTGCCTCTAGATGGTGCTGTCACGTTGAGATTGAAGAGTCCATTGGCTTTTCATTCCAACTCTCGTAATTCTCTCAAAATCAACATAAACCCTCTCAAAAGAGCAAGGAAAAAAACCTTGCTAAAATGCATACAAGTTAGTGTCAGATAATGGACAGCCCCCCAGGTTCTAGAAGGATGTGATTATAATTCTAGGAAAATCAGCACAGAAACCACATCAGACTCTTAATATAAAGGTGCAAATTCTTTAAAACTTTAAACCATGTAATGAGAATTAGTTCAATAATAACTTCATGGTTAAATAATATCAGCTTCACACAGGTAATAGTCCAGCATTACACAGTCGAAAACAAGATCCATTGTCTTTCAGGAGAAGGCAAGTTTTTACACTACCAGTCTTTTGTGTTCTTTTATTTTCAACACCAACTCATCTTCCTCTTGCGTGTTCCTTCCCAGAGAAAGCTCTAACTGCAGTGTCCTTCATCAGTAAGAGGGAGTCCCACCGTTTGCTTCCTATTGCTTCTGCAGTGACACACAGGAACATCTTGGTTGAAAATGAAACAAAGGAGGATTTTGAAGGCTGGCATTGTCTTGCTGATAAATCTGAGGTTTAGGTTTACTTTTAAGGAATAGGTAGCTTTCCCTACTTTTTGTAGTAACTTAACATCCATCCAACATTTTTTTCCTGTCCTCACTCCCCTGTAGTGACGACTATTCAGGGTACATGATGATCTTGAAGGTCTCTTCCAGCCAGAACAATTCTATGATTCTGTGATCCTACATCTTGTTCCTTTCATTCTAAGCTCACATTAGAGTAAGCCCTACCATGACATAACATTCTTTATCCCTTCCCTTCCTTTCCTTGAGGTTAAATCCCTGTTCCTACAAGGTAAAGCAGAACACTCAGTTTTTCGTGATGAAGATCAGGATGTAAAATTCTTTTCTGGGCAGCCTGTGTTTCTACCTGTAGAGTCTATTTATTTTCAGATAGAGCAAGATCAGAGCTGTAAATTACCCCAAGCTGGGTGTGCCCTTTACCTTTAACATCCAAATGCATTGAACAAAAGGAACTGAGATTCTGGTTTGTGCTAACCCGGGTTAACAAAACCAAAAGAAAGCAGAAACTTGGAGTTTGCAGTGTAAGAGATTCTAGAAAAGACTGTACAAAGTGTTGTTTCATGACAAAAATGACTCAGCTGATTTTCTAACCTTAATGTGACACTGTTAGTGAGTAAAGTGTGCAGAGAGAACTCTCAAGAATAATTGCTCACTGTGGTTCTAGTATTGGATTTATTTTTTTTTTTCCTGTAAGACCTGATATTAGGAGTAACTTAACTTCTGTTCTCTAGCATCTGCCCAATTAGTCACTTTTCAAACAGATCACTTTCATGCTAAGTTTTTCTGGCTGCAATAATTTAAAATACTAAAGCATCTAAACATAGTTAAATTATAAAAGCATTTCCAGAAAAGTCCCAGACAAAGTTAGTGGTGCATTTAGAAGAGGAGCTATTACCTGGAATTCTTCCTTTGAAAAGAAAAGTCAAGGGGAAGGTACAGGTCTATTGAAGTATTTCCAGCTCTCATTCTTCTATCTGTAGTATTATGGATTTAAATAATCAAGAAGTATTTTTAGAAATCTTCATTAAAAGTAAAGGGTGCAGGTTCGATGATTTTTAACAGGAATGTCTTTAGTGTGACATCAGACTATTGCAGTATCCTCCATATCAGTCATTTTATTCATCTTTCAGAAACAGTTTCATAGATTTCTCTACATAAAAAACTAAGATGGCAGATGCCTCTTGTCTGACTGAAATGCTGATGCCACTTGCTCACCCTGCTGCTTCCTACATTTCCCTCTAAACTGCTCCTTGGCGTATTATTGCAGGGTATCCACTGGCCTAGCTCTTCTTGAGTTTGCCCAGCATTGTGACTTCTCTAACGGTGGTTTCTGTTTTCTGAACCTCACTGTTTTCTCCATCCTCGAGTCCTCTCTGTCCTCTTGGTTTCAGCAGATGCCATGGGGTGAAAGAGTGAAATGTCAGTTGTGTATTTCTAATCTAGCAACTAGACTGTGCAGAGGGAACAAGTAGGAAGGAACGGGCTAGAGGTGAGAAGTGAGATGACACTAGAACAGTGACTGTGTACAGCTGCACTGGCACTCACCACCAAAACTGATGGGCCAGAGCCCATCCTACAGCAGCTGTAATCCCTTTCCCTAGCTGGGAAAGATTGCACGGGTCTGAAGCAAGTGTCAAGCTCATACATACGAGCCAGCCAGTCAAAGGCAAATTAATGATGTAAAGGTTTAAACTACAGTGAACACAGACTCCTTGTGCCTCTGCCCACATATAGCCACAACACGTTAATGTGTAAACCACACTAGAGTTGCTCCTTTAGCTTCTTGCCTTAAGGTATTCCATTGTGCAAAATATATACATTTATCTAAATAAAAGCAATGCAGTTCGTGTTGTCAGTGGCAGTTTCTTGCAGTTAACTGCTGTTGGGCAAACAAGTTGATTTAAAGTCAGTGGGAAAAAAGGAGCCGAGGCCTATAAACCATGTTAAGAGTTGTATGAACATGCTTTATCATCTACACTGCCATTCTCTGAGTCATCTTTGTGAGTGCAAAGGCATTTCTTTTCTCTCTTTTAAGAATGAGATTCATCGTTTCCTTGAGAAAGACAACATTAGTTGTTGTACATCAGTACATCAGTATTTCGTGTGACTCACACAGACATTCAAGTAGCCATTTCATTGGATTCTATTTTCCTGTGATCAGTACATAGTACACAGCATCATTAGTGTTGAGCTGAAGCAGGCAGCTTATTCTTCTCACATTATAAGTCTGCCAAGAAAAACAAGAAGCCGAGTCCTCCATAACTTTGTCACTTCTTCCTCACAGAAGGATTTCAATGACTTTAGCTAAAGAGGAAGCATTCTGTGAACCAAAAACCTCCTTATCCTCACACAACAACTTGAATTTCTAAGACAATTGTAAGTTCCAGCCTTTTCCTGGGCTGTTGTTTAGAGCTTCCCGTATCAGTTGTTCTCCCCAGGGTAGTCTGATGAAGTTACATGCGTGTACCTTCCTTTTGCACCTGGAAACACAGAATTGCTCTGTGAGGGGGAGGAGTTTTCTTCCTTTCACCTAGAATCAGCCTTAACTTGATTATGCTTCCCTCAGTGTGGATTATGCCAGTTCCATCACACAACCACGACATTTTTCTGACTTTCCTTAATGAAAAGCTCCATGGACTTTACAAGACAATGAGATCAAATGTGTTACTGAGCCTTTTTTTTTTTTTTGGTAAGAATTGGGAAAATGTTTTTCATCTAGAGAACTCCATTCAGCAGTGATGAATCTTTACTCTATGAGATATTTCTATAGGGAATTACTGTTTTAACCCAAGATTATGTCTTTAATATTTACTACAAGTGTGGCAAGTAGCAGCTTTCTGAGAGACCTGTTTCACTCAAAGAAAACACCCTCTGTTTCAAGGGAGAATTGCTTTATTTAACATAAACAGACAGCTGAAGTATTTCATCAATACTCACATGATTTCAAATCAAATTGTCATTATCACAGTCATTTTCAAAACGTGCCATTTTCTGCTGTCGTGTTCATTCCACACAGGTGAAAGTTTCCAAAGAAGCCATTAAATATGGTTAAATTATGGTTAAATATGTTCCAGATGTGAGTTTTCTAAACACAAGCTTTGACAAATGGGAAAATCAGTATAAATGCTTTTTTAACGTGTTTTAAAATGTCAGTGGGAACAAAGGAATATTTTATTACTTGAAAGCTGAACTGTTCAGCCTTTGGCTGGGATTATATAACTTTAAAAACTGCATCTGAGCACAAGTCCTGCACCACTGTCCAGGCAGCAGAAATAGCCTAAACTGGGAATAAAAAAGACAGACCCTGAGTCCCAGGAGCACCCTATTGCTCATCACAAGGAAACCACAACCAAAAAGGGTTCAGGGAGCTGCAAATGAAGTGGCTTTATTAAAAAAAAAAAAAAAAAAAAGTGTTCTGCAGAAAGCTCCAGGGTATGGTAAATGTGTCTGAAGATCTAGAGGGGCACATCTGGAATAATCAGCCTGCAGCACTTATTTAAAGAAAGTATGTAAGAAACCATTAAATTCAGACAGAAAAGACAGAGCTTCTTAAGTAATATAACATCCCAGCAGAACTGGAGATAGCCGGTCAGGAACGGATAGAGGATGCTAATGTGTATGGAAAGATTCTTCCAGAAACTAGGGTAGGGATTTGGTAATTTGGGTAATCTGGTAAATTTTGCAAAGTGAGGCTGACCTTCTACTAAAGGATAAGGGTGAACAAGTCAAACATGGTAGCCCTGACTAGACTGAGAACTGCAGAATGAAAAGCTAGCCACTAATGCACCAGGGACTCACCTAAAGGGTTGTTATGGTTAGGACAAGCAAAGCAGTCCTTGGAAAATGAATGCCCTGCTGTAGGATAAATCCTTGCAGAAACCCCAAACCAAAGGCACTTGAGGAAGAATTAGGATGTAGCCCCATTATAAACAAGATTAGCCAGCCAAAAAGTAACATAAAACCAACAAGCTGTAGCACCTTTGGCTGGAGGGAAACAAAGAACTCATGAAGAAATACTGTGATGGCTGGAGCAAAGAGTAACTGTAAGTTACCCCAAAAGAAGATTAAAGAGGTAGACGAAAGAGAAGATGGGTGAAATTGTATGTTGCATATGATATGTGAAAGACAAAACTGAATAGAATAAAATAAAATAAATAAAATCCAACCATTCCTCAGCCTGGAAAAGCTGAAGCCTTGTAACAGAAACTCAAAGCCTTTTGTGTTACAGTAGGGTGAGAAATAAGTTCTTTCCTATCAAAAAGATGGTCCCTTGTGTATAAACAAGGGAAAAAGAAGAAGAGCAGATTTTCCATTTGCATCTTTGGACAACTTTTGAGTGCATAAAGGCTTTCATAAGTATTCTGGAAAAACTGGAAATCAGTAAAAATACCAAGAAAGGAGCTTCTCTGTAGGAATAAAAACTGAAAGAAATGGGAGGGAAAAGCCACGGAGACTGTTTCACAAGTCTCTACCGAAGATGTGCACTGCGGTAGACCTCAGAGTCCCTGTCCCCTGACTGCACAGGCAGAAAAGGAGAGAAAAGGACAGAAGTGATGGCATATGGTCAAGTCACACTCTGCTGTGGTGTTAGCATAGAGCTAGAGCTCACATCTGTCTGTGAGCCCAAAGGCATTCCCAGACTCTCGACCTACCTGCAGTTAGAAAGACTGAGAATCAGCCAAACCTTTTGTATGTCCAGAAGGCAGCAAGTTTGATTAGTGGGGAGAGCCTAGCACTATTTCTTAGCTGCAGTATGAATAAACAGCCAACTCTTTCATCTTTTTTTTTTTTTTTCCCTAGATTCTGTCATTTTGAAGAGAATATGCGACTTCATCCAAAGCATAGACTTTTGGGAGTACAACTCTTGATTATTTCTGCTGCAATTACAATTGAAAGATGGTCAAAAGCATTTTCAGACTTTCAGAGAAAAGGTACTCCTTTCATAGAATCATAGAATGGTAGGGGTTGGAAGGGACCTCAGGAAATTCTCGAGTCCAACCCCCCTGCCAGAGCAGGACCATACTCCTTTGAGTAAAAAATTATGAAGGGTGATAATTAGGCCAGTGTTCCTCATAAAATAACTGTATGTGTGTCGATCCCAGGCTGTGGAGATATCAGATAGCTGGCTGTGCTAACCCCAGAACTAGAATCAGTATCACTGCACCCTCATGGCACTGCACTCTAACTAATTAGCTGGGCGATGAGAGATGGGGCTTTTTCAGCTTGCCATGTGGTTTATGAATATACTGTATATTGTAGCTTAAGCTAATGTCTCCACTCTGCTTGCTTCTGGGACATGTGTCTCTTTTAGCCTGGTGGGAGTTTGCTTAGGGGGTCTTGGCACGCTGCCCTCTGGGGAGTGAGGTCAGGCTGTGAGCCCTAGATGACTGTGTAGGGCCTTGGAATGGGAAAAAAAGGTCTCTAAGAGGGGGTGCAAGAAGAGCACAAGGTTGCCTGCTCCTTCAGCTGATGACAGAGCTCCATTTAATGACATTGTTAGGGGGAAGAAGTAGCTATTGATCTGCCTGTAACTCTCAGCACAGCTGGCTATTAGTCTCCTAACTCACTGACAAGTATCTGATCCTGGTAAAAAAAGCCACCGGGCATTGCTGTTGCTATACTTTGAGAACTGTCTGCATCCTTCCCTCCCCCCTGTCAGTGATGTAACAGACAAGCAGAGGCATTTCATGCTACTACATGAAATTTAACCAGAGATCACAAACCCTAAAATGTCCTTACCTGCCACTCCCATAATTTGTGTCTGGTATCACCACTGAGTGCCAGAGCAGCATTGTTCTATCCTGACACAGTCTGATTTTCTTTTCAAGGTAACCTTTGTTCCAAACAGTCTTGTTTTGTAATACTGGGATTGAGTATTAATTTCAAGATGTCAGTAGTGTATTTTGTCCTGAATTACTGCTGGGTGCACCTGCCTGCATTGTAATTTAGAGTTTGGAAATTACAGAGCCCTACAGTGGTGTGGCTGTTCACAGATGCATGGCAGAACTCACCACCTACATACTACAGCAAAGAACAAAATGAAACACCCGAGCACTGTGCTTATAGTGTGTTTAGATTAATTCCATAGCATCTGCAGCTCCTTTATCACGCATAAGCATTTGCAGAAACAGCAGAGATGAGACCAGTAAAATTAGAGTAACAGAAGGAGGGGGGTTTGCAGCCAAAGCAGACAGATTTATCTTTGAAGTTGGTCAAGGCTTGGAGTTGGCTCTGCTTTGAGTGGGGGGTCAGATCAGATGAGGTCCTTTCCAAGTAAAATCTTTCTGTGACTCTATGATTCTAAGAGACTTTGAGAGATTGTAGCACTCAGTCTAGTGAGACGAGGGGGAGACAAGGGAGTGAGGAAATAGGAATGGGAAGTGGAAGAGATGAAACAAAAGGTTAGCCTCTTTAAGACAATATGGAGGCTTGATTTATTTCAAATTCCTTATTCAAATAAATTAATTCATTCAAATTATTTCAAATGGAGTGCTGTATGTCAGGCAAAATGAACGGAGCCGAGTGCTACAGTTCTCATTCCCATGAAATGCCAAGGATTTTGAAGGTGTTTAGCTAATGGGAAAAGTTAAGCTAAATGCATCTGATACAGTATCAGGGAAACCAGGATTTGACAGAACAAACTCACAATACAAAATAATACTCTATGCCGTAATAATGTTGGCAAAAACCTGTCCTGTGTTAATCAGGAGGAAAAAAACCCAAACCAAACCAAAAAAAAAAACCCAGAAAACAAATAATATTTAAATCCCAACTGTGCCCTACATGTCAGATCCAGAGCATGGCCACAGACTGGAGACTCTGGCCCAGTGTTGAATAAGAGCAGCCATTGAACTATCTCACAGAAGAAGAATACGCGGTTTGATTTCTTCCACTCTTAAGCCTCAGCATTCACCAAATCAGTCTGAGTAAGGTCTGCAAAGGTGTTTGACTTTTAAGCATCTGAGTGCTTCAGCTCCTGATTGGAAATCCTGGCTCTCTAAGCAATGCCTTCAAGTCTAAACCTGCTAGATGGTCCTGCCAAGAACAGATAGACATGTTATTTACACCCCAAATGACAGAAAGCTGCTTCTCTCCATAGGAGAGTAGGACCAGCTTTCCCTCTTAGGAGGATCCGAGCTAGGAGGAGGGATGTATTTTCAAATCTGTGTTCTGTCTCTCATTCACATCCCTGTTCTGAGGAATTTATTAATATAAAGTGAAACGATGCAAGTAAGAGATTCCCAAAGATTGACACCCAGGGTGTATGGCAGCCTGCTTTCAAGGTCACTCGTATGGACCATGACAGAAAGAATTAACACTACAGTTGCTAATCAAGCAGAATGAAGACTGAAACCAGGTCTGTCAACACCAATACGGGTGCCTTAATCACCAGATTACTGGATCTTTTTCTTCTCGAAAATGAGATCACAGCTCAGAATTACTTCGGAGTCCTCATGCTGGAGTAAGGGCTGTTGCATTCAGACTGATATTCTCAGGCTGGGGCTCCTTTGTCTCTGCCTGGATAGAAGTATATGTCCATCAGTTTATCACTTCAACGGTGAGACTGACACATTTAGGCTGCAGTAGAGCACCTCTGCATATTCTTCACGGGCAAACAAGGCATTTTCTCTAACTCCAACACACAGAGAGATTGCTGGATTTGTTGTGCATTGCAAACCATTGCTACAGTACATGCAGATTAGATCTTAATCTCCTGGGAAGCGCTGTAACTCCCGTGTGTTTGCTACAGTGCTTGGGACTTCAGAACATCCTGCTGTCTACTTGGGACAGAATAGTGGGACAACCAGAAATGCTTGACAAATGTCCAATATTCTTAAATTCCACCCAGTCAAAATATCTGTAGAATCTTCCACAGAAAAAAAAAAAAATCCTTGAGAACCTGATGACCTGATTACTGGTTTTGGAGTCAAGTCCTGATGGAGATTGCAGCAATATTGTAGCAATGTTACAGCTGCAATTAAAACTTAAAGCACAGACTACAAATTCAAGTGTCTTAAAAAGAAATAATTCCATGGCAGCAAATGTTACAACAGTGCACTGTTTAAGTTTACTGTGTTGCCAAGCATATAATCTTATGGTCTAATATGGCTGAAGTTAAGGTGAAGTTTAAGCAACTCAAAGTTTAAGTGTGGCTCAACTGACTGTAACTTATCTGAACAAAGCATTTTTTCAGTGTTAGAATTAGTTCATTGCTTGATGAGAAATTAATCTCAATAGGGGAGTCTCAGAATCAGTGGCATCTTGTAACTGTGCATCATAAACTGAGCTGACATTGCTCAATGGCTGTAAATCTGCTCAGTGGATATTAGTGAAGATAGTGGCTGCCAAACTGAGCCTTCTCAATGTTACCCTAAGTATGGCCAGTGGCAAACATGTAAGGAAACAAAGAGCGTAAGAAACAATGCAAGGTGTTGCTCTCCTTGATAGTCAACTTTTGCCTCCTCGTGCTACTTGCATGTCATAAATATATTAGCAGGAGACTGCATATGGCACTGTATGGCTTTAAATCAGTGTCAAATATTACATTAGAATCACAGCAGCATCTTAAAGTGTATCTGGTCCCTGGTCTGTAAAACTGATAGCATAAAGTAAAATTCAGGCAAAAGAATGTGGCAGCCATGAGTTAACTACAAATATTTATCTTTCACTCAATGTTCACGGGCCCTCACTATCCTTTTTTTTTTTTTTTATGCTATTGCTGATTTGTGGCTCTATGGAAATGTGTAAGTTCATTGCAAGAAGTTCCACAGTTTCTGAATGTGACCTCTTTCCTACGACTACCACTATTTTTCTGATTTTTAATTTCTAATCACATTCCAGGTCATATCAGTCAATGACTCACATGAGATTCTAGAGTCAGTCCTAGGCAGATGGAAATCAAGTAAGAAAATCTCAGAATGGGTACTGGGACCTTGCCTAAGAGCCAGAAGATGAGCACATACCAGACTGAACCTTTCTTCTTTGTGCTGCTATGTCTACTGCAGTATAGGGATGGTTTCCATTTCACAACAGCAATAGGAATCACTTCAGCGTAACATTTGCTTCATCATGATGTGGTTTCCTAAGGTTGGCTTTGCATTTGTCCATACTTTAATGTGTGTTACAACACAGCAGGGATCTCGTTCATCTGTTGAAGCTGTAATTTTCCATGAGTCTGAGGCTGTTCTTGTGGGCTCTTTGTGTTATGTCAGCCTGAAAAACTTGATGAAGAATAACAAAAATTTGCTCAGTAGCATAACTACATCACGTGGGTGCTGATGCTGCAGCTCTGCATTTTTCCTCGCCCCACTCAGTATGAAGGAAAGTTTCCATGATCCTTCATTCCCATGCCTGGTGGCTTTTCTAAATATCTTTCTTCACCTCCACTGTCTGGAAAGTCAATGGCACATAACAAATCCATTCAAGATTTAAGGGTCATGTTGACAACTCCATTTGCTGTTGATGGTCACTCTTCATCTCTTTCTCACCCATTTACACATCTTCATGTTTGAAATAATTTTCCCCATCCTACTTTCTGTTGCTATTCCCCCCTTGCTGATGCCCTCCTTTCCTTTATTAATTGATTTTTTTTCTCTCTATCTACCTATTTCTGCCATGTCAACAGCTATGTTTCCAAGTTCAGAGAAATTTCAGAGAGGTGCAACCAGGAGTCCTAAGAAAATGGCACTCCTTGTGAATCTGTGTCAAGAGAAAGTCACATGCCTCTTGGGTAGCAGATTTATCCCACGGCAGTATCAGAGGGTTGGTAACGTCACAACAACCGCTGGCTTGAGAGGACTGTTGCCTCAATAAATCTGAATGAACAAAGGCAGCATTCTTGAAGACCAAGAATGATAACTACACACTGGGGGCACACAACGGGTGCAGCAATGACAGAGAGCATCCTCAGGCATCTTCAGGTGGGAACACCCTACCAATCTGGCAGCTCATCTGGGCTTCTGCACCCTCAGTCTCATGGTCACTACACAGGAAAATGTGGAAGAGTGTGTACCTTCCAACATTGATCTGAGTATCCAATTCCTAATCCCACAGGAAACTCTGCAAGGCAAATGTCTTTAATTTTCTCCTCATCACAACCAGCATCAGCAGCTCCTTGTATCATCACACCTGATTAAAAACAAACTAGCTCCAATACTTTTTGAACTTGTCTCTAGGGTGGAAAGCGTGGAGCTTCTGGTGGAATAACAGCAATTAGCTCAGGGCTGAGGAGAATTAATATACATTGCTGACCTGACCACAAGACCTTAGTTCTCTGTGCTATCCCAGCAGCAGAGAATTTGCACAGGCAGTAGCACTGTATGAGTAAGCTGATGGCCAGCAGTCACTATATACCTTGTCTGCACTCAAAGGCCTCACCCAGTAGCTATCCCTGGGGACAACTGAGCATGCAGGAGTTTTCTGAGCTGCTCTTCATTCAGTACATCCCAATTCTCTGCTCTCTTTCTCCTCCTTTGCAGCTGCCTCGTACAATTCTGCCTTGCCCTGCTACAGGCATCCACGGAAGGCTTCTCTGGGAACAGAGTCTCTTAGGTCACCATGCCAGCGATGGCATCAAGGTAACTTACAACTACTATGTGGATCATCATCTTCAGAACTTCACACATCAGATAGTCAGGGTAGAAATAGCTCTGTCCCAGTTCTTCCATTACTGAAACCTGTTCTTGAGAACCTGGGTGCCGTGGGGATAGTGACAATAGGCAACAGAACAATGCCCCTTATTTGACAGGCTTGCTTTTCTCACCTCTGCATATTCCTTTGATGAAGAGGGGCCTTAGCACTCATTGCCTCAGTCTTCTGACCTGCCCTTCTCATGACAAGTTACAATGAATACAATGCAGCATCGTCAATCAAAGGAGAAAAGATCCAGTAACACTAACAAACTGCACACTTTTGAAATGGTCATTGTATGCCCGAGGAAAAGATACTATTTTATTTCACAGCTGAAAGCATGAAATGGTTTCTTTTGAAGAGAGTAAAGATGGGAAATACATAAATTATGTAGAACCTACAACATCAGAAACATTAAGCTAAAAAAAAAAAATCAGCTTTGGAGAAAACACCATTGAGGGAGGATGTTCTGCTTATTAGGAGATAGGATATTATTAAACTGCTTAAGAGAACAACTGCAGAAATTATGAAGTAATCATTGTGAGCAATAAGACAAGAACATTGACAGTTTATGTAATTATACCGAGAGAGAAATGACTGTTCTTGTTTATGTGAACCAGATGTTAACCGTGGGTAACCAACCCTTGAGGACAAATTCTGAAGCAACAAAAGGTAACTAAAACAGAAAGAGAAGAGAGAACTGACCATGAATTCAAAGGTATCAAATCTCAGGGTATGTTACATAATTACTATGCAAAAGAAGTAAACGGACTTCAACATTTTGATACAGGTAAGATGAAGAGGAAAAGTGAAGCATGAAATGAGCTGACACAGAAGGAAATGGTTACAGGCAATGTTAGCACGTGGATACATGCTAATGAAATGTACTGATAAAGTGAAGAAACATCATCAACACAGAAAACTAATGAATACCAATTAAGAATAAAAAAAAAAAAAAAAAAAAAAAAAAAAGCCTATCGCCTAGACTAATAGAAATGAGAAGAAACTTCATTTATAGAGAAATGTGTAGTTTTGTGCTTGGGAACAAGTAACAACACTTTGTGCTAGAACCACACCAGTCTGACATGGCAGAAAAGGAAATTAAAATATACTCTTCAAAATCACACTTCTTGTGAACTGCTGACATGAGGTAGTTATGGGAAAAAACCAAATCTAAGCCTAAGCTGCCATCAAGAGATCTGTTTTCAGTAGAGCTGTGGAAATATTTTTGCCGTGTAAGATCTCGGTGAAACTTCATCTGGAATACTGTATAAAATTATGAATTGAATCTGAAAAAGATGCAAAGGTGGGCTCCTGGAATAATTAAGAAAGAGATTCTCTGCAGAAGAGAAAGTTTACAGAACATGGCTAGTCTAGCCCAATACAATGAAAGCTGAAATGGGCTAAAATTCCTCTCGACAAATGTATCAGTGTGGAAAAGGAGTGCTGGATAAAAAGGCAAGTGCTAGCAGAGAAACAGAGGTATACTGGTAATGCGTTTAGACTGCAGATTAAAGGACAATTAAAAGAAGGATGGAAGAGGCAAAGCACAGCTGTTTTAGAAATGAACACAAGCATTTGCAAAGGGACTTCCCGTGACCCAGGGCCTGTGATGGGTGGGCAGCAGAAACATGGGCCCATTAGGCTCCCTTTAATTCCGTGTTCATAACAAGGCTACCTGTCTTATATAACTCCTTTCAGCCAGTCTGCTGTTTTCCTCATTGAGCAACAACATTCACACCTTTCAGCGAGTCTATCCTGTCCAAAATTTGTTCTTTACTGAGCTGTTTTATTTCAGTCGTATGATCCTGACAGCCACATTTCTTAAATGGTGTGATGAGCTAAGGCTCACATCATCAAGTCGTTACCAAGCCTCCATCCTTCCTCTTAAAGGATCAGTTCACCCTACAGCACTCCTCACATCCATCAAGCCCTTCCTAGCAGCTGTTCCTATCACCCAGAGCTTGAAAAAATATTGAACATAAATATCACTAGTATTGAGCAGACAGGACTCAGCACAGTAGCTAGTACAGTGAAGAGGTGTTTTAATCCATTTTTCCCAAATGAGGAGTCTGAAATTAAGTTTCGTACTTTGGATCTCACGATGGGTGTTTCTGCCACTTTTAAGTGACGCAGCAAGAATGCAAAAGGAAAAATTCTGTTTGTGTGTAGTCACGCAGCAAAAGATAAGAATCAGCTATCAGAATATAAAGTTCTATAAAGGGAAATGCAAAGCTCTGCACTGTGGAGGAATAACCCAATGCACCAGTACAGACTGGGGACTGACCAGGTGGAAAGCTGCTTTGTAGAAAAGGCCCTGGAGATCTGGGTGGACAGCACATTGACCATGAGCCAGAAATGCACCCTCATGGCAAAGAAGGCCAACAGCCTCCCAGACAGCATCAGGAAGAGCACTGCCAGTGGGTTCAGGGAGTTGATCCTTCCCCTGCACTTAGCACTGGAGAGTCATTTCTGGTGTCCCAGTACAAGAGAGACTGGGACATAGTGGAGTGAGTCCAGCGATGGGCCATGCAGGTGGTCAATTGACTGGAGCATCTGTTGTGCAAGGACAGGCCAAGAGTGCTGGGACCATTCGGTCTGGAGAAGAGAAGGCTCGGGAGGATCTCGCTGGTGTGCGTAAATACCTGGTCAGGGATTGAAGAAGACCGAGTCAGACTCTAATCAGTGGTGTCCAGTAATAGGACAAGAAACTACAAACAGAAATGCAGGGAATGCCATTTAAACAAAAGACTTTTTTGTTGTTGTTGTCAATTGTGAAGGTGGTGAAAACACTTGGCACGAGTTGCCCATGGAAGGTGTACAGTCGCTGTCCTTGGGTACTCAAAACCCACTGGACACAGACCTGATGAACCTGCTCTAGCTGGCCCTGCTTGGAGCAGGGGGATTGGACTAGAGAATCTCCAGAGGTCCTTTCCATTCTACGATTTAGCAATTTAGTAATCTATGCTGAATATACATCGTAACCCCAGCAGTTGCTACCCAAAACCAAGCATGGAAATGCTACAGAAAGCAGCAGAATGCATTCAATGGCAAACAATTTATTTGTGACCCATCCAGTCTGTACACCAATACCTAATCTGCATTAAATATATTCAGGATTAAATTTAAAACCCACTCAGAACAAGAAATGAGTACTCTCAATCGGCTAATTCATTAACAGAAAACGAAAGCAGTGCTTGACCAAAAAGTGAGTTAGTTTTCCGGGGAGTAAAACTGTAAGTTTCCTCTCACGAGGTGTTTGCTCTGTTTTGATATCTTTAAATATGCTCACTAGCTTTAATACCTAGCTGAAAATAAATTCCTGGACTTTTCCTAAAGTGGTTTAACTAGTTTTGATCAGACTCTTATCTTTGAACCATAGTACTTCAAATCAGAAACCAAATAGTTTTAACTGTATTAGTTACAGCTCATACAAAGGCTTGGGTTTGAGCTTCTGTACAACAGTATCTTTCATACCACATCACACACAGAAGTAAATCTGCGAATTCCAGCCTATATTCCTGTGACTGGAATGTGCTGTAGCTTGAGGCTAAGAACTGTTAATGCTCATAACATCAGAAACACACCCTTTATAAATACCTTCTTTAGCTGTGGCTGAGAACTATCAGCAGGAGCACGAATGAAATACTATGAGAGTGTAGAGTTGCTGAACAGAAACTCCTGTGCCCATACTTCTGGCAGCACAGAAAGTAAATTTTTTATTGACTAAGCTTTTGATTAAATGGGTTGCATTCAGCAAGAAGTAGAAGTGAGCATCCATATAGCCCTCGCATGTAGCTAGCTTGTGGTAATACCTGCCTTAGTTTATGCAACCTCCCCTTCGTAGCACGTCTGCAGCTGACTGAGATGAGGATGCATGGCTACTGCCTGCATAGCAACAGTTCTGTTTCTGAGGTATTCAGTGATGAAGTTATGCACAGAGAAACAAAGTTCCTATATGAATACCCTGTTCCTGCAGCGCAGATGTCATTTCTAGTGATGCTTCATGTGTTTGGCCTGACACTTGTCCTCTCTCACTTTTGCCAGAGACACCTTTTGCTGTTTCCAGAGCAGGTACACTGGGGAACTGAGTCCAGGCAGTGGGTGCAAAATTAAAGATTTCTATGAATTGGACAATAAAAGGCACAAAGTTCTTACAACTGTTGGCCTTGCTTAAAATTGGAGAGATGTAATGAAGTAATCTCTGGAAAATTCCTCTGAATGAAATAACTTGCAAGTAATGCTTAGAAATGTGGATCAATTTAAAGACGTGAACTGGATTGTTTTATTATTTGTTTTCCCCTGACTGTGAGTATGTGGGTGTTTGTTTCATACTGTTGCAGACAGCAAACCAAGATCTGGCCTTGCAGGCACCTGTAGTTACTTACCTGTAGGTTTCTATACCCTTGTGTCACACTACCTCTTTGTGTTGGTCAACAGAGTTTCAAACACATTTTTTGTTCATATTAGCTGATGCAAATCTATGTTGGATTTTTAGAATTCATTCAGGTTTCCCAGACTAGAGCACATTTGCATTGATATCTTCTCATTTTTTTCCTGTGATGAAAAATTCACAGTGCTACCTTGAATAACCAGTTTGGTAGGTTCTTTGATAAGCAACCATACATTAAAATGCACATGCATCAGGCTACTATGTCACTATGATGTTTTCCTGATGATAAATAATTTAAGAGGGATAAATTAATTGTGACTTTGAAAGAATAATCTGGACAAAAAAAAAAAAAAATCAGATCACTGTGTCTCACAGAATCCCCACAATGTCTGAAGCTCTTGAGATCCTGAAGAAGCAGTACAGTGCTGCGATCGCCCGCTGTATCATTGCACTGCTCTGCTTTATCAAGACATTTTGTGCTAGTGCTGTACAAGTCTGATTCAGATACTAGCAATTGCAACACGTTGGTCTTTGGTGATACTGTGCTCTGCTGTCTTGCCATTAAGTCAGCTTGTGGTAATGCAAGTGCTTGATACATGATGATGGCACAGCAATCTTTTTATCAGAGGTATGGAAGTCATAGAAACTCAAAAAAAAAAAAGAAGAAAATCGGTGACTTTCGTGGTGTACTTTACCACTCAGACACCACACCGATGAGGTATTTTCAGCCTACAGAATAAGATGCTTGATAACGGTTATGTATTCTGGCTTTCCCCTATTGCTGAGAAATTTGGTTTAAAATTCTGATACCAAAATTGCCTAATTATTATTATAAACAAATTATATGGAGTGCATCAGTTAATGCACTCTTTGCATTATCATAGAAGAATCACAGAATGGTAGGGGTTGGGAGGGACCTCTGGAGATCAGCGAGTCCAACCCCCCTGCCAGAGCAGGGTCACCCAGGGCAGCCCACACAGCAACAGAT
>JANHGN010023173.1:0-10113 GCA_024605025.1 Megaceryle maxima | reverse complement strand
TTATGCTGACTGAGGCTTAGCCAGACCTAGCATGGGGTTGTCCAATCCCTCAAAAGCCACCATATGTCCTCTACAGTCAGCATGTCTAGATAGAGACAAATAAGAAATTCCTCAGGATGGACATGAATGTTAATTTATGCCCATACACATAATAGAGATACTACATTGCTGCTCATTTGGAATTGCAGTTTAGGAACACAACCCTGAAACCACTGATGAAGCTAAACATTTACAGGCTTTTAACAAACTAAAGAAAAAATAATATTTGCCTGAAAGAGTGAGTAAAATGGAAAGAGAAAAGGGTGAGTAACAGAAAGAATCTTGCCTGACAGAAACTGGGTATTAATTTGCAGGTTCTTCAGGTGAATAAAATTAAGGGAGAGACAAAGGTGGATCCTTGATGAGAGATAAGCTTAAATTGTCCTTCTCCAACATAGCACAATCTGGTCAATAGATTTTTGTTCAGATTTAGATCTAACGTTGCAGTAGGGTTTGAGATATTTCTATCAGAGAAAGAGCATTTAATATTTGAATGCAGAATAAGATAAAATTTCCTAGTTCGAATAAAGTGACAGCACTCTACAGTTTTGTTTTTATTTTGGTTTTTATCATCTCAAGCAATTGACATAGCATCAGGGAACTTAAATGTTGATATATATCAGGGCATGGCATGAGCAATCAGCTCTGCATAGGCTAGGGGCCAGGAGCCAGCACAGTCCCTTGGTTGTGTCAGGTCAGAGAAAGCTCCAGCCATCAGGCACCTCTGTGGGGATGGGGATCAGGATAGGCTGGACCACTGGGATCAGACTTGGACCCAAAGGGTGAGGGCCATGTACAGGCAGAGCTGTGAGGCATGGGGCTGAAGCCTCACCTTCCCTCACGATAGATGTATATGCTGACGATGCATATACAGGCTGAGGCATCCTGTTGTTACATGTTGACATGTTTTCCAGAAAATAAAAAGAAACATAAAATGAAAGGAAAGGAGAATAAAAGCATGACAAAGAGGAGACATCAATCATCACTGATAGGTACAAACACAGACCTTGGTAAGTTTGTGAGTTAAATGAACATCATTAATGTGCTCTTGAGAAAAGGGTACCTCACTGCTAATAAAGTATCAGTTGTTACTACTGAGGTTTGATAAATAAGGGACATATATTTACTTGCTGTATCATTACCTAAAAATGAAGTAGGCAATAAAAGTATAATTTCATTGTTATAAGTTGAAAGGAATGGTTTAAGTACTTTAATTAGCAATTGACTGGATAACTACCACTATACTAAAATAAATGCCAATTAATATGCTAATTTTGGGCAATTAATTGATATCCAATCAACACACTATAGTTATTTTGTTAAATACAAGTTAAATCCTAAAGCTCTTCTCAAGTTTAATTTATCAATTACAGAGCGAAAGTGCATTTATTGCTGGCATGGTTGGGTTAATTATAAGGCAACTAGATTTTGTTGGTATTACTTTTTATCTTTATTAAATCTTATTAAAAGCTTTATATATTTAGTGTACAATAAACTAATTAACTTTTAAAAGTTTCATCCACCTTTTTGAAATGTTATAAGAGAACTAGTATCTCAGGCCTGAGACCTTAACTGTCTTTTCCTCATTCATCATTGACTGTTATATTTAAAAACATGTATGACATCAAGACTGGAAAACTGCTTATTTTCCAACTGGATCCATCCTTCATTGCCTATCATTAGCTTCTTATGATAGATCATTACACTCTTGCATTCACAAAAAACTCTATGTGAGTTGATAGATACCTTCTTGTTTATGAGATTTTTAGATACTAAAACATTTGCTTTGTGATCAATTATTCTAAGAAAGTAATTGTCATGGTTTAGGGTCAGGGCAGCATTCTATGTCCTCCTTACAGGCATTTTATAGCTGACAAGAGTTGCCTCCAGAGACTCATAGTGTTGCTCTTTCTTGGAAGCTCTTGATCAATGCCTTCATCTCTGGCCAGGGATCCCAACTGCCTGGCTTCTCTGCCATCCAATTCGATGGACTTGGCCCCAGTATACCAGCATCAGAGTAGCCAAGTGGTCAGTGACTCACCTTCATGATGGCTATAGATTTCAGATTTCTCAGATTTCTCAGCTCGTTCATGCATAAAGGTTTGGTGGTAACCTCTGCATGTGATAACTTCACATCTGATGGGTTTGCTTTAGAAGGACTTGCTCCATTATCATCTGACCACACTGGGCAATCTGTTTTAGTTAGGTGTTTCTTTCCAGATGCATCAGGCTTTGCATCTGGTTCTGACTCATACTCTGATTCAGCTTGGGAAGGACCCCCCTGCTTTCTCACTTGACTTGGCTGTTTTGTTTGTTTTCTTTCCCTCACAGGAGCAACTTGTACAGGTGCAGACTGAGTGGGAGTGGCCACAGAAGCTGTCGATGTAGCTGCTGGCTTTGCTGATGGAGTTGGAACAGTTTCAGTGCTTGTTTTGAGAACTGGAGCAGCAGCAGCAGGGCTCGTGGGGGGAGTCTGTGGAGTATGAGAAGCTGCAGTGCTTGTTTTTGAAGCAGCAGCAGCAGGGCTCATTGGGAGGGCCTGCAGAGACTGAGTAACTGCTTACTTGAATCTGGAGCTGGTGCATCAGCAGGCTTGTTGCGAGGGCCTGCAGAGCCTGAACAGTTGCAGTGTGTTTCCTGCATATCATAGAACTTTGTGAGATCTGGATAACTACAGAGCATATCACAGAACCTCGCAGGGAAGCAACATGCACTCTTATGTTTTCTGGTGGCTACCCAACTGGTTTAACTACACTGATGACTAATCTGACGCCACACAGTAAAGACGTTAGAAAATAATAATAATGTGATATTTTGGTAATAAACATGTCCACAGTCCTCACAATTTAATGGAGTTCTAAAATTCAGTGGAGTCAGATTAGCATAGAGGGGAGCAGTATAACTTCCCAAGATAAAAACGAAAGTATTCATAGTTATGAAATCCACTATGTAATGCCTGTAGTACAGAGACACACTCACTGCCCAGTTCAGCACAACGTAAATCAGAGATAAACACCAAAGGAAACAGTATTTGAAACTGTATTTTACTTCTATCATTATGAGTTTGGGGTTTATTATTATTACACTATATAATATACTTACAGAATTACTTATGATTCATCTTATAAGAGGAAACAATAGAAATTTAATTCAGCATTCCTACTATGCATGTATAGGAAGACATACTTCTGTTGTGTGGATTTGCTTAATTCGTGTTTTATGTAACTGATATAAAGAGCACACCTAAGAACAGAAACATTATTTTATCATTTACATTGCAGTTTGGATTTGCAATTCATACCATAGAATTTGGTGTGGAATTTTTGAAGAAATGAGTATGTTTATAGCAAAATTGTGTTAGAATTGTGCTTTAAAGGGCTGATTATATCTTCAAAGAGTTTATAAAGGTTAATTTACTCATGTATTTATCTGAGTAGCATAATTGAATTGTAACAGAATGACAGATTAAAGTGACAGTTTTTTGTTTATACAATAGGATACATGAATCAATAACCATGCCTTTAAATCTTTTCTAGTTCTGGGAGTTTTGTCAGCTTGTTGAAGTTTGCACTATATGTCATTAAATACTGAGACAATATCAACATAAATCCTTTGCTCTTTTTATATCTTAACAACTTAAAAAGAAATCATTTATTGTTAAACATATATAAAGAGTCATATTTAATTACAAACAAGTCAGAACTGAGTTAAATTAGACTTTTCTATATCTAGACATTCATTCATATTCAAGCAAATTTCTATTCAGGATATTTCCTCCCTAAATAAATGAATTAAAATGGAGTGTCAGATTAAGTAAAGCAGAATATGAGTCAAATTGGGTTTAAGCAAGATTAATCAAGATTACATAAATAGCTTTTATTTTCAGGCTGTTTCTTTTCCTTTTCAAGTGTGTAAGAAACTTATTCCTTACTAGTTTCATTATACATTTTAAAAGAGGTGATTTAGACATGAAGAAATTAACTATCAGTGATGAGGTTTCCTTTTATACTCATGATAAATAATATCTGAAAAAGTCTTGGATTTTGTCCAGAGATAAGAATTGCTTCTTTGCTTCCTTCTGATGCAGCACCTAAGGTCAGTTTGTTTTTGATCAGTACGTGAAAATAATAATTGCCCAAGAACCCACCACTTCATGAGCCCAAGGCTTCACAGTGCTCCTGGAATCTCAGCTCCTCACTTCCCAAAATCAGAAACAGATGATTGAATCTTCAGTCTATCATCTGTACACCTGCTGCTATAGTCATCTATACTACTCCAAAGATACACATTTTTCAGATTAGCATTCTAGGGTGAAAATATCAAAAGATTAGGCTTCATTTAAAAGTCAGCAACAAAGTTTATAAGAAAAATGCAATTAAAAAATATAGTTAGTGGTTTTGATAGGGCTAGGAATAAGGTTGGACTTGATGATCTTGAAGGCCTCTTCCAGCCAAAACAATTATATGGTTCTATGATAGTTCTACATGAATGCTTAACAGCATCAATCATTCCTACCTTCCCAGGAAATTCTCCTATCACCAAGTCATGCAAATGTGAAGGAAACATTTCCCCAGTGAATCTGGAAAAATAATCAACAATGTTTAGACTGAAGTTCCCAATGAGGACAAGTCTCACTACAGCCATACAAAGGATATCTGGAGGCCCTTTGATTTCTTTCCAGTGCAAATGAGTTATTTCAGCATTTGTAAAGGAACCTTCGGGACTTTTTCTTTTGTCAGCAACTTTTTGAAAGTTGCTATATCACAGCTTTAACTGATTCCTAGAATTTGGGAGAGCAGAAGTTATGAGCTCCTTGGGTTTGTATTCACCTTTAGACAGTTTCTGGCGGGATACTGTTACTCCACTTAATCTCATTTTAACTTCAAAATGTCTGCCATGGCCTTGAGTGCAATAATAGGCTCTTCAGCCTCCTCTCCCACAGGGATTTAGCTGATGATGATCAAGGATAGCTATGATATGACATGCCTGTGTATCTTTGGATCAGATTTATATTAAAAGAGCTATGTGAGAATAAACTGTCAGAATCATAGAATCATGAAATCATAGAATGGCTTAGGCTGGAAGGGACCTTAGAGATCATCTAATCCAACCTCCCCACCATGGGCAGGGACGCCTCTCAACTAGATTAGGTTGCTCAAGGCCTCATCCAACCTGGCCTTGAACACCTCCAGGGAGGGGGCATCCACAACCCTTCTGATCAATCTATTCCACAGTCTCACCACTGTTGTACTGAAAAAATTTTTCCTAAGATACATCTAAATCTATTTTCCCTCAGTTTAAAACCATTTCCCCTTGTCCTGTTGCTGGACACTCTTGTGAAGAGTCCCACTCCAGCCTTCCTGTAGGTTCCCTTCAGGTATTGGAAGGCAGTTATAAGGTCTCCCCTGAGTCCTCTCTTCTCCAGGCTGAACAATCCCAGCTCCCTCAGCCTATCCTCATAGCAGAGGTGCTCCAGCCCTTGGATCATCTTTGTGGCCCTCCTCTGGACTCATCCCAACAAATCTATGTCCCTATTATGGTGGGGACAACAGAATTGGATGTAGTATTTGAGGTGGGGTATCACAAGAGCAGAGTAAAGGGGTAGAATCACCTCTCTTGATCTGCTGGCCACACTCCTCTTGATGCATCCTAGGCTACAGTTGGCCTTCTGAGCCACTGCCAGCTCATGTTGAGCTTCTTGACAATCAACACCCCAAAGTCCTTCTATTCACAGCTACCCTCAAGCCACTCTGTACCCAGTCTGTAATTGTGACAGGGATTGGCCCAGCCCAGATGCAGGAGCTTGCACTTTGACTAACTGAACCTCATGCAGTTTTCATTGGCTCATTTCTCAAGACTGTCAAGAAGCCTTTTGTGGGTCTTGTCCTCCCCTACAATTCAGAGTTCCATTTGAGCTTGAATAGTGATCCTTACCTGCTGACTTAACTACCTGCTCTGACCTTGGATCTCATTATAATTTTGTCTGGCAATTGGAGAGCTGCTGACTGACCATGGTTGCGATTGCTCTTGTTGTTCTGGTGTTCTGGGTCTATATTGCTGTTGCTGAGGGCACTGCCCTGCTTGCCTTGCTGTCACACTACTCCTGGGTCTCCAACCCTTCTGGAGTGGCTCATTCTTGCTGCTCCCTGGAAATGTCAATGAAGCTGAAAGTATATATATATTTCTTCCTTTTTGTCAAAATACTATGAATATTGTGGAAGTCTTCATCACCTTTGGACAAAATACCAAGTCTCTTATTAATTCAGATAATATACTGTAGACAGCCTAAGAAAAATCAATTGCTATTTTTCACCCTAATAGTCAATCCTGCTATATTTGTTAAACTGGGTGCTTTTTTTTTTTTTTGGTTGGGGCTAACGATGTTTTTCTGTGTGTTTGTGGTTTTGCTTTGTGGGATTTTTTTTGTGTTGTGCTTCTTGTACAGTGTTATGTTTATCACTAAATCTTCAAACTGATGTTAAAAAAAGAGAAATAAACACAATAACAGAATGAACAAGGATGTAACCCCTAAATTTTGTTCAGTAAATCTGTGGACCATGCTAATTGTACTCAAGAAGCCAACTGTACTTCTGGAGTAGACTTCAACTACTGGGGAGTAATTTCATTAAAGCCACCCCACTAAAGCTACTCCACTCAGGTAGATTTGCTCAGATAGAAAATATAAATGATGGTAGAACTGATAGCATTTTGTGTTCTTAATAACATCACTAGAAGAAAATGCTTTAAACGTGAATCTTATTACTAGGTTCACTCAGAAGTCATATACAATCATAGCAATGATCTTTAAAGCATGAAAAATTCAAATATGATTTTAACAATACGTATTATCATAATTGTATTTGAGTGAGTAGAGAGAAAAATATGCTTAAAGTGCTGTCATAGTTTAATCATTTATTAATTTTCTTTGACTGTATCTACATTACCTGATTTTATTCTCATTTATGAAAATATTTTGATGGTGTGAGACTTGATAGAAATTAATTTCATGTCCTCAGATTTATTTTATGATACAACAAAATATTTCTGAGACAAAATTAATTTCATTATAAGTAGGTTCAGTGACAGTCTTTGAAGGCTATATTATCCTATGAAGAAGCAGATAAAAATATAACAACTCTTATGTAATGAATGAGATATATCAGATACTTGCTATGGTCAGTTTATTAGGTCTAGCGAAATGGCTCAAGAATCTTAACAAAAAACAACCACAGAGTCATTTGATGTAAATCAGCAGTGTAAAAATGTATTTATACTCTTAACAAATTAAAGAACACAAACATATGTATTTCTTGGACCCTTCTCCCATTCAGGGCTTCATCCTATGGCACTTCACCAGACAGATCCCTGAAGAAGTCAAAGTCTGCTCTCCTGAAGTCCAGGGTGGAGAGCTAGCTGCACACAATCCTTGTTGGCCTCAGGATCTTGAATTCCACCATTTCATAGTCACTGCAGATGAGGCTGCCCTTGAGACTCACATTACTCCACCAGCCCCTCCTTGTTAGTGAGAACAAAGTCCATCATAACACCTTTTCTTGTTAGTTCCACTCAAAGAATTGCAATCAACAGCTCAATGTCCAAGTGGTAACCAGTAATGAGCGGTATTCTTCAGGGATTGGGGGATCAGTGTTGTTTAACACCTTTGTCAGTGACAAGGACAGTGGAATTGAGTGCACCCTCAGCAAGTCTGCCAACAACACCAAGCTGTGTGGTGTGGTCAATATGCTGGAGGGAAGGGATAACATCCAGAGGGACCTGGACAGGCTTCAGAGGTGGTCCCATGCCAACCTCATGAAGTTCAACTAGGCCAAGTGCAAGGTACTGCACCTGGGTTGAATCATAAAATCATTAAGGCTGGAAATTACCTTCAAGATCATTAAGTCCAAACATCTACTAAATATTATCAGGACCACAAAACCATGTCCTGAAGTGCCACATCGAGATGTTTTTTAAACACCTCCAGAGGTGGTGATTCCACCTCCTCCCTGGGCAGCCTGTTCCAATGCCAAACAACTCTTTCAGTAAAAAAATTGTTCCTAATAGTCAACCTAAACCCCCCCTGGTGCAACTTAATCCCATTTCCTCTTGTCCTCTCACTAGTTACCTGGGAGAAGAGACCAACACCCACCTCACTACATCTTTCAGTTAGTTGTAGAGAGCAATAAGGTCTCCTCTCAGCCTCCTCTTCTCCAGACTAAACAACCCTAGGTCCTTCAGGTGCTCCTCATAAGACATTTTCTCCAGATCCTTTACCAGCTTCCTTGTCCCTCTCTGAACTTGCTCCAGCACAACAATGTCCCTCCTATATTGTGGCACCCAAAACTGAACATAGTACTCAAGCTGTGGCCTCACCAGTACTGAGTACAGGGACAATCACTTCTCTACTCCTTCGGGACACACCATTTTTGATACAGGCCAGGATGCTGCTGGTCTTCTTGGCCACCTGGGCACACGGCTGGTTCATGTTCAGCCATCTGTCCACCAGCACCACCCATTCCTTTCTGGGAGTAGTTCCATGCATAAGTACAGGTTGGGCACAGTATGGGTTGAGAGCAGTCCTGAATGTCACATTATGGGTGTGAGTGTGACATTTGCCTGCCAGAGCCCAAGGGTTTCTCTGAGCTGTTTTGCCAAGTCTAAGGTATGCCTGAGAGATCTGTCTCAGGGCCCCAGCTGAGGGGCTTGCAACCAGCACACACTTATGTCTATCTCAGAGCTATGGGGCTCCTGCTGAAACAGTAGTTACTGTTACAGAGACCAGTTAAGAACTTATGCTGAGATAGCTTAAAAGTTAAAACAGATAGGTTTGATTTATTAAAACAATGGATAGGTTCAGAATTGCCACTGATAAATGTACTGACTGCAAAAGGATAATTGAGCTCAAGTTAATAATTCCTGGGTAACATCCAATGCAGTTGAAGGCACAGGCCTGACTTATAGTGCTAACAGATAATAGAAATAAAAGCTATATTCTCTATTGAAGATTCAATTCTTACCAAGAAGTCATCCTTGTCCTTGGTGAAAGAAGTGGAGCACAGCCCACTGACTGTCCCTGCTAGACTTTCAGTCTTCTCTCCCTCCCCAGCCCTTCCTGCTGAGATGTGTATTACCTTTGTGATTTTTATATCCTAATTCTGTCTGTCTCTGCCTTCTAGGTGACAATTAACATGATCTGCATGGAAAGCTGAGTAACACAGTCACGTCTGTTTAGCATGTACTCCTTTAGACTCATTACCATACTCAGGGGTGTAAACTTAAATATTATTTTTGCCATTAATTAGGCAAAGGTCTCCGCTCAGACACTCTGGCCTTCAAATTTGTTTGCACCTGTTGGTTATCTGAAAGAGGGCCATCTTATCTTCACAAGACTTCCTTCTTCATCTGTTTGACTGCCAGCTTAGTGGATCTTCATATCCAGAGACAGCACAAGAACCCCACGGTTGTAAACATCTCAACCTTTCTCACAAAGCACATTAAATTAACTGTATTTCTGTCTCATGGCAAGCTAGTCTGTTATGCCACACTCAGAAGAAAGATGTGGGTGTTCTGGTTGATGAAAAGCTCAACATGAGCCAACAATGTATGAATGCAGCCCAGAAAGCCAATGATACCCTGGACTTCATCAAAAGAATAATGGCCAGCAGGTCAAGGGAGGTAAATATGCCCCTCTATTCTGCTCTCATGAGACCTCACCCGCACCTCTGCATCCAGATCTGGAGCTCCCAATGCAAGAAGGGCATGGATCTATTGGACTGGGTCCAGAAGAGGGCTGCAAAGATGATTAGAGGGCTGGAACACCTCTCCTATGAAGACAGGCTGAAAGAGTTGGGATTGTTCAGCTCAGAGAAGAGAAGGCTTCAGGGAAACATTATTGTTGCCTTCCAGTATCTGAATGGGGCCTGCAAGAAAGCTGGGGAGGGACTTTTTACCAAGGTCTCTAGTGATAGGATGAGGGATAATGGTTTGAAACTGGAAGAGAGTAGATTTAGATTGGAAATAAAAAGAAATTCTTCACTCTGAGGATGGTGAGACACTGAAAGAGGCTGCCCAGGGAAG
>JANHGN010023168.1:56590-71341 GCA_024605025.1 Megaceryle maxima | reverse complement strand
CCACACATCCCCAAGTCTGTTGAGTGCCATGGGGTTGTTATGACCCAAGTGCAGGACCCAGCATTTGGCCTTGTTGAAACCCATGTAATTAACCTTGCTCCATTGATCTAACCTGTCTAGGTCCTGCTGTAAAGATTCCTTACTCTCTAGCAGATCAACACACCCACCTAGCTTGGTGTCACCTTCAGATTTACTGAGGGTGCACTCAATCCCCTCATGCACATCATTAATAAAGATATTGAAGAAAAAAGAGAACAGGCCCCAGTACTGAATCCTGGAGAACACCACTTATGACCAGATGCCCAGCAGATTTAGCTCCGTTCATTACAAGTCTTTTGTCCCAGCCACCCAGACAGTTTTTTATCCAGTGCAGAGTGAATTTATGCAAGCCTTGTGCCATAAGTTTCTGGAGGAGAATGCTGTGGGAGACAGTGTCAAAAGCTTTACTAAAGTCCAGGTAGACAATGTCCACAGCTCTTTCCTCATCCACTAGGTGGTTCACCTTGTTGTAGAAGGAGATCAGACTAGTCAGGCAGGACCTGCCTTTCATAAACCCATGCTGACTGGGTTTATTTGGGCCTGATCACCCAGCTGTCTTGTATGTGCTGTATGATGGCACTCAAGATGACCTGCTCCATAACCTGCCCTGGCACTAAAGTCAGACTGACAGGTCTGTAGTTCTCAGGATCATCCTTTCAGCCCTTCTTGTAGATGGGCATCACATTTTCTACCTTCCAGTCAACTTGGACATCCCCAGTTAGCCAGGACTGATGATAAATAATGGAGACTGGCTTGGTGAGCACTTCTGCCAGCTCCTTTAGTGTCATTGGGTGGATCCTATCTGGTCCCATAGATTTGTGCACATCTATGTGGCACAACAGGTCACTCATCACTCTCTCCTGGATTTTGGGGGCTGCATTCTGCTCCCCATCCCATCTTCCAATTCATGGATCTGGACCCTCAGGTAGCAACTGGCATTGTTGACAAAAAGCGAGGCAAAGTGGGCATGCAGCAGCTCAGCCTTTTCCTGGTCCTTGGTCACAGTAGAGGGTAGAGATTCTTCTTAGCTCTTCTTTTATTGTTAACGTGTTTATAGAAACACTTTTTATTATCTTTCATGATGCTGGCCAAATTAAGTTCTAGATGACCTTTGGACTTTCTAATTTTCTCCATACATAATCTTGCAAAAACCCTGTACTCTTCCTGAGTTGCCTGACCCTTCTTCCATTGACAGATTTTCCTTTTCTTCCTGAGGTCTGTCCAAAGCTCTGTTTAGCCAGGCTGGTTCTTCTACCATGATGGCTCATTTTACAGTACACAGGGACAGCTTATTCTTGTGCCATGAGAATTTCCCTCTTGAGGAATGTCCAGCCTTCCTGGACTCCTTTGTCCTTGAGGGCTACTTCTCAAGGGACAGCATCAACCAATCTTCTAAACATGTCAAAGTTTTCCTTCTGGAAATCCAAGGAGGTAGTTTATTGACCTCCCTCCTTACTTCCCTAGGAACTGAAAACTCCACCATCTCATGGCCACTTTGACCAAGATGGACACCAACCTTCACATTTCCCACTAGTCCTCTGTTCACAAACAGCAGGTCTAGAAGAGAGCCTTCCCTAATTGGCTTGGTTATCAACTGTGTTAGGAAGTTGTCTTCCACACACTCCAATAATCACCGGGATTGCTTCCTGTCTGCTATATTGTATTTCCATCTGACATCTGGTAAGCTGAAGTCCCTCACAAGAACAAGGGCTAGCGATACTGAGACCAACCCAGCCACCTATATAACACTTCATCAGCCTCTTCATCCTGATTGGGTGGTCTGTAACAGACCCCTACCATAACAACTGCCTTGTTAGCCTTCCCCCTGCTGTTTGGCTTTGGGTCTAAACTTTGTAGCAGGTAAGCTTAGTGCTTAGACAAGCTGATCTTAATGCAGGCGACCTCAAGAGAACATGTACAGAGCTTGGCCATCTTTTACAGGCATCTTGGGTACCAGAGTTCTTGAGAGATTTCAACATTATTTAGATAAATTCAGGTAAATGTATTTCTTATGTGCCAACCCAACTCCTGAAATATCCATCATTTATCAGCCAGTTATCCCAACTAAGAAGTGCAACTGGATTTAAATTCAGGCTAGAAGGTTACAGATCAGTTTTCAGATTGCTCTAAGTTCTTCTATCTTATCAGTGATTTAACTTTGCATATATTAACTGCAGCTGTAACTAAATTTAGTTCTGGTCTTTGCCAGCACACACACACACTTGTTTTAAGTATATACCAAACCTGATCAAAACCGAGGAAAAACCCAACCTACCCCAAAACCAAAAGAACCAACAAAATCAGAGCTATTTCTAGTGTTGTGCCACTAACATGTTTCTTCAGATTATTGAAGGCTTTGGAAAGCTTCCTACTCTGTGTACACCTGGGCTTGTTTTGTGAAGCCAGAGTCAGAATTCATCTTCAGGCCATGTACACTCAGAAGGAGTCAGGGCATCTTCTCTGGTCTAATTTGAGACAGCAAAGAAATCCAAGTAGTAATACTGAAATATACAATAATTCAGCCTAGAAAGACGTGCCTTTTCCCTTTTCACATATTCCATTCATATCACCCTCTAAAATTAATTGGCTTGGTTCTGTAGGAATTATTGCTGCAGAATCTAAATACTCACTTTTATTTAGTTTGTGATTATTTTATGGAAAGCTACATGTTTTCAGGTCAGTAGTCAATGGAATTCTTTTTACAGCTGCCTCCTCCTGTTTATCTGTCAGTAAAGTAAACTCTTCTAGTTGTTTAGAAATGAAAGTATTCTGCACTGTCGTGTCTAGGCACTGTGCCACTCACGGCACAATATGAGCTATCACTAGTTTACAGGCAGTGCCTAGAAAGCCATGCTCTGCACACCGGGAGGCAAAGCTCCTGTTTTCAGCAGGATCACTGCAGTACAAAGCTGAGAGTTCCCATGTGCATGGCAGTGGACAGAAATGCCCTTGCATCTTTGGAGCCAAAGGCAATTTGTAGATGCCCAATCCCTGGAAACATTCAAGGTCTGATTGGATGTGGCTCTGAGCAACCTGGTCTAGTGAAAGATGTACCTGCCCATGGCAATGGGCTTGGACTAGATGATTTTCAGAGGTCCTAACCCAAACCATTCTATAATTCTGTGATAAGTAAAATTACTTCTGTTAGCTCAGATCTACCAAGATTCACACCTTCAAATCTTATGTGGGTTAATTTAACTTATCCCTTTATTCAGACACTTTTTGGCTGGCTTTCCTACTACTCTCTTGTACTCTGATCCATTGGCACATAGAGGAGAGTCCCTCAGGAATCATCTCCATTCAGATCTTACCCCTTAGGCAAGACACAACCATTGGTTTTCACCCAACCTAAGCTGTTCCTCACACCTTTTGTGCACAGTGATTTTGTGTTACAGTGTTTGCACTTCATTCAAGTCTCTCCCCAAAACCTCACTCCTATGGCTGAAAAATGACTCATCACCAAAAATCACCACTGAAGCATACTGCATGTCCTGAAACAATATCCTTATATTTTGGAAGGAAAAGAAGCAGCTTGGCAGGAGCTAATAATATATCTATGTTCCAGTCAGCTTTTACCTTTCCATTTCCATGAGAACAGCATCTCCAAAATGCTGGATTGCTTCTTTTATTTGGCCACATGCTCTCGCTGTAACTATGTTCTTTTCATAACAATCCTAAACTACCCATACATTATTAACCCCCAGAGACAGAAACTTCATTTTAACATTTTCCTGTAAGCAGTGCACAAATCCAGGGTATATTACTAATGTCTTTTTGGTTTTCTTGTTTGTGTTTGTTTGTTTGGTCTATTTTTTCCTCTTACACTTTAAATGTAAGGAGAAGGGAAGTCAGCTTTAAAAAGGAAACGAAAACTCATCCAGAGTGGAGCATCCAAATCTGAATTATTTTCTGGTAGACAAGTGTGCAGGTGGTAAAACATCTGTTCTCTCTCTGGGCTTTAGGTATCCAGCATTGGCTTGTACTTAGCACCTCTCTCCTCTTCTGTATGTGTTTCTTACAGAAGGTTTAACACTCACATGTTGGACTCTCTACAGCATTTTTAAATTCAAAATAGAAAAAAAATGTTTTAAGCAATAAATGGTAACATTATTTTCCAGAGTTTCTGTAATGAAGATTCCCTTCAAAGTTACAATATTTAAGTGTCTTGCACAAGTTTAGGTTACTTTTCTAATAGAGAATCCAATGCCCTCTTTAGATGTAGCTGCAATACACCACTTCTGGCAGCATCATCATCAGAACACTGAATAGATCTACCATGTATGAGTGGTACAGCTCAAGAGAAACATGAGATAGTAAAACAAAGGTAAAATATGCATATCCTGCAGTGTGGGACTCAAATAAGCAAGAGGATTGCCTTTTTCTCTTCCCTTGCTGACTGTGTGAAGATGTGATCTCAGCTGTGGACTTTTAGCAGCTCCACCACTGAAGGGAGACGTTTCAGAGAAGAAACTGGCAAGTGTTGGCCTCCAGCATCAGCAGGACACCAACTGATGTTTGCTGCTCCTGAAGCTAAGACCACTCTGGGAGAACAAGGGAAGAGATTTGCTTAACAAAAGCTGTTTGATGTTAAGTAAGTTCTTGAAGGAATTAGTCTTTGGAGAGCTCTGTCACCTGGTGTGACAGGCGCCAGTGCTGGGCAGTGTACACTGTTTGTGTGGAGTTATGAAGACACCATGTGAGCACATGGCTAACAAATTTTCTGAAGACAAATCCTGTGTGCCAGATAAATGGAGAGTAAGCATAACTCACATCTCAACTGATGGACCAAATGTATTGATGTCTTTAAGAACAACAACAAAAAAATCTGGCCCTTGTTCCTGCACTTTAGGGAAAACCATTTATATCAAGACATCTCAGAAAATCCTGTGATGTCTTAAAAGTCTCAAGCTGAGGCCTGTCAGGATATAATTAACAGATGTAGACAGCCACTATCTCAGCATGACTAAGCTAGTTTTACACCGGATAAGCCTGAATTATATTTATTTTCATTTCACAACATGTTCATAATTTTAATGAACTGGTGTGAGATATGAACAGGAAAACGAGGCACTGTGACCAATCCTCCTCCCTAAGCTGCTGGGTCTGGTATGTTAATGGAGACAGCTAACAAAGCAATTGCACTGCAATGATTTTCCCAACAGATTGAGCAATGTAGCTGGCAGGGATAGGAGGGGAGGAGCATGCAGCTACCCGGGCTGATTCCCTGGGACCAGGTCTGTTATTACCCGTTTATGATCAAATCACACAATTATAATAACAATATCTCAGGAACACCGCACTGTAATCCAAAAGCACTTGGTCATGCAAAACAAATATAATTAGCCAGCAAAATGTGTGTCTCAGACTGAAACACAGGGCAACATTGTGCACATGTGTAGAAAGGTAAACAGAAGCCAATACATTTTACAAGAAGACACATGGGTAGACAACAGGCTGTAATGCATGTTAGACCTTGTCCAACTGTAAGGATACAGCTCCTGCCATTGGAACAGAAACTGCATTTTTCTACCACTGACTGCCAACAAGAAGGCTAAAGATGTTCTGTAGTTGTACCTATGCCTAACATCACCCCTTTATGGTTTGATACCTGTCCATGCCAACAGCTGGACAGATGTTGACTTGCACAGGAAAGGCTTCTCTGTTGCAGTGGTTGCAAACATTTCCACCTTATTTAAAAAGTGATTATGTGGTGTCCTGAGAATGTCACATCTAAATATCTGAACAAGAATTTTCTGACACTGTCTGAAACACAACTCACTTTGTTGTGCCAAATATCATGGCAAAGCATTATTTAACCTCTGGAAACTGAAAAGAAGATGATTTAGTTGCAGGGCCAGACTCAGCTGACCTTGGGTGGAAGGACACAACAATCACTTTTGGTGTTGCTGTATGACACAGGGGAGGACTACACATAAAGGAGATGGGGAGTGAGGAGCACTGAGGAGGTAAGAACGTGTCTTCCTCATAAATCCATTAATTGGTTGTAAGCCAACATTCTCCAGGTTCATTACAACACCAACATGTGTAGGAATTTACTCTTTGTTCTTGCAACTGTCTTACTTTCAAGGCAAGGCATACAGCAACCTATTAATTAGCTATACCCATAAGAACAGACACTGCTAGCTTAGACCATAGGTCTACTCAGTTCAGCATCTGTCCAGAACAGTGGTGAGCTGCAGTTCTTTAGAGACAATGTAGGACCAAAACAATACATATGATACTTCTCCCCTAGTACTCTCTCAGCCCCCAGACACAGCCCAAGGAATTGCCTGGGACAGCATTTGGTGACCCTCTTCCAGAACACTTGACCCATTTCCTCTTAGAGCTGTGTTAGCTTTTAGCATCCACCCTGTCTTTTCGCAGTGAGCTCCAATGGTTGCATGAAGAGCTTCCTTTTGTTTGTTTAAGCTTGTTCAGTTTGTTTGTCAGTTCTTCAGCTACGTTTGAAGCTCCGTTACTTGCTCCCTCCATCATTCCCCACTGTCTTGTGCTACCTTCCAAACCTTTTTCATTTATGCTATATTCCTCTTACATACCTTCTCTGGATGAAAAACATCAGAGGATACTAAAATCTGCCCCTGTATTTCTGCTCAGGATTTTGAAAGACCACATAACAATCAAAGATCTCAGAGCAAAGGTAGTTTCTGGTTGCACAGACTTGAGGGTCTTCAGTCAATGCTATATTCAGGGCAGCTAAACTCAACTGAAATCATAGGTGTGTGAGTTTAATTCAGAAGTTATACAAAGTCCCTAGTCTTGTTTGTTGCACACGTGGATATCTCAGAGCATCCCTCAGCAGAGGGAGCAGAAAGACAGGGAGGTACTTTTAAACTTAACCCGTCTTTAGGACTGCAGCCACTGGTGGTACCACAACCTGCAGCCTAAGCTCTTCTCGCCTCTAAATAAAAAAACCCAACTTCCTGTTTTTCAAAAACTCAACAAAGGACCACCTCATTCCTCCAAAGCACAGCTAAGAAAGATCCCTTTTCATACTTTACCCTAACCATCAGCACCCTCCTGCCTGTAAGGTAGCCCTTACTCACTATCTGTTTTGCTTACAGTCTGTCACCTTACCCATGCAGTACTATTTTTATGAGCTTTAAAAAGCATGTGGGTCACATCCTTGCTTCCCCAAAGTCCACATGAGGTTTGGGGTTGACTGCAGTGAGGTGAGGACTTTGACTCATGGACCCCTTTAGCAAAACTGTCGAGTAATTATGTGCTACAATGGAAAACAATTCATTACAAAAGGGCTAAAGTAAAAATCTAGCCAGGGAAATAAAGAAAATGCATCACTGTCACTAGAATTTATTGAGACATTTTCAAGGCCCTCCAAGGGATTTTATTTTGTGACAGTTTTTTATTCAAATTGTAATCACACACTGGTGTGGAGTAACTTCTATTTGGCAATGCAGTCCCGGTGAGAGGGAGGGCAAGTGTGTTACAATTACAAGCAATAAGAGAACAAAGAGCCTTAGACCAGCCTGACCAACATGTGAACATCAATTTGAACATTTCCCCCTGAGCTGGCAAACAGAAATCACTGTAAAACAGCAAAAGCTGCCCAGAATGTGCCTGCCTCCACTTTAGTCTGATTTTTTTTTTTAATTTCTCTCAAAATCACTTACGTGCTGAGGGGAAGGGACAGGATATGAAGAAGTTATTGTGCAACCTACGTATATCTTTTGTGAAATCAGAGACTGCATCTTTCATTTTTTGGCTTGCTGTGTATATTCTTGTGCTAGTTAAGTTTCATTTCTCATTTTATGGTCTTGAACTGGAGTGATGAAACCAAATAGGGCCACCCTCCCACATCCCATTGTTTTGAGAACTGTCAGTGGTTTTCATGCATAAAATTTTGGTCTCAGCTGCCTAATTTTGGGGCTTTAACTTCAGAGATGTCCCCTCTGCAAGAGTCTCACATTGCACAAGTCTGCAGGTTTCATGGCATGGACCTGCTCTTTAGGAGGAACTTCACACAATATCATTTCTGTGAATCTCACTGACAGGTCATGCAAGGCCTGGTGTCATGAAAGCAAGTGTGTCCATGAACTTTGTAACAGGGTATGTCTCTAAGCAGTGGGGAATGGTACCTGAATCGCCATCTTAGACCTGAGTGAAACTCTCCATTAGAAAAGAAATCTCTGTAGTCCTGCTTGAATCTTCCCTGTGACTGATCCTACCTCCTCTGGTGGCCTGAATCACAATCATATGCCCATACATGCCTCTGATTAAGTTTAATTAAGCAAACGCACCTGCTAGAAGATGCAAAAAATGTGCCGTGAGGGCAGATGAACCATCCATTAAAATTGGTGATAACAAGAGGAGAGGTACTCACAGCAGTTCCTGTTGGATAAAGAAGTCTGCAAAACTAGAAATTTGTTTGCTGCTTTGTATAAAACTGAAAGCAAAATCAAGATTAAAAAAAAAATCATTCAAAACAACAGCTTATTCTGGGCTTATTGCAGCTTATTATTGAGCAGTTGCAATAAATCATCTTCCAGTTTGGCTGCTCAGCTCAGCTGAAGTCAAAGGGGAAGACACAACATTCCTGGGATTTGTCATAAGGTTTGTCACATCTTCCCAAAGTTTGCGTGAGGAGGAATGAGACAGGCTGCAAGAGGCCAAGTGTTAGGCAGAAATTATTTCACTTCCTCCATGCCTTTGCTACAGAAAATATTTCTTGACATAAATCACCTCTGATTAGTTTATTAGAGATGTTTAGGTTAAATGTCTCAATTGCTCTTTTGTTCTTGGGAATCCAGTCTCATTTTTATAGATATTTATTAGTACAGCTTCTAGACAGCTGATTTCATTTCCCATCTCTTTGTTTTTGGCTCTGTTGTGGGAAGGATTGAATCATAAAACTAAAATACCCACAGACATAAGAAGCTGGAGATGGACGTTTCTCTCTATCAGCCACACTGACACCACACTGTGTGGTTAACGAGGGGAGGATGAGAAGCTGCTCAGAAATAGACCCACAGCTATTCTTTTCCCACAAAGCTGCCATAGCTGTTGAAAGAAATATGGTTAGCAAGGCAAACCTTGAACATGACCACTGAATGAAAGTTCACCTAAGACAGGTTGTCTTGCTGTAAAAATGGTGTGAAGGAATAAGTGCTTCTAATTCACAAGTAGGAAAGGTTCATAGCATCATGCATTTTTAAACTTTTCTATGATTTAAAATCAGTATACTGCAATCTCCTGGGCAATGGGGAGATGGGGATGGTCTGATCCCAGCAGAAGACAGGTGCTCTGCATCGCTGAGTCTCATGCAAACAGCTTTGTGCACCACTGTTAGTAAATGGTTCACTCATCCTCAGTCACACGTATTATGTGATGGTGACTACCTGCCTCTTGCATCAGCTGTGGAGAATAATTAATGAATGTTTGTAGAGAGATCATCACAGAAGAAGTATAGAAGTGGCAGACATTTGTTTCAGTTTTGAACCTTGGTTCTTCATTATCAGGGTGTCAGGCATCCGAGCACTCAGCTTTACATACCCGTTCCAGAGGACCGGTCGTACTGCTCCACTCACTACGTCCACACCTAATATAACATTTGCACTTGGCTTCCACCACAGCTGCTGAAAAGAGGGTGGAGTGAACTTTACTTCAACATGTCTGGTAAAAGTTCCCTGCAGACAGTGTCTAATGAGGTTTTGATTTTCCAAAGTAAACTTACAGCAGTCTGTATGAATGCAGGATCCTTTCTGCTCTTACCACTCCCCTTACGGAAGGTTTGCATTACCTGTGTGACAGCTCTGTCCACCTTGCACGTGCCAGCAGCTCCCCAGGATGCTCTGCACAATGCCTCTGAGAGCAGTGGAGAAAGCTGGACCACGACACAGTTAATGGGACTCTGCCTTGCTGAACACCAAGTGCTGGAACAGTCGTGCTTGGCGCTGAGAAGGCTGCTTCCTGGCAGCATTTCAGTTTGAACCCTCTGGGCTCAGGACAGGTTGTAGGGTTTTCTGGATGTGGCTCTGAGACAGAGGCTAGGAGAGGTGAAGCAAATGGTATTTAGATCAGGGTGCACTCCAGGGCTGCGAGAAGCCTCTCCAGCAGGTTACTGGAAAGGATAAAGATTAACTCCTTCCCTCCATATGAAGGAAAACCAACCATGTACTTCCTATGTGGAAATGGTATTGGTAATACTTCCTTTCCTAATATAGCAAGGAGTCAAAAGTAGAAAAAAATTCACACAGATAATGTGGGAAACTCATCAGACACTTCTCTGAATACCTAGAATATCAAGAATTCCAAGCAAATTAATCTGTGTCATAGCAGATGGATTTGTGCTTGATCACACTGTTACATAATTTGATATATTTTTGGTCACTACCTAATATACATATTTCTTTGCTTCTCTTTCTCCTTATTTCTTTATGGCATAAAAGCTCTTCCAATGTCCTTGTAAATAAAAACCTGTAAGCCAGCTTCCCCTTTGAGGTGACTTTGCTTGATATCTGCACAATACACAAGGAAAAAGCAGCAGTGAAGGCAGCAGGAGATGATGCCTTTCCCCAGGTGCTGCACATGCAGGCCTTGAGTGTCTGGACATCAGTCGTGCCCAGGTGAAACACAAGGGACCACATTCAGACTGCCTACAGATACATCAGTGTGCACTCTGATTTCTTTTGCCTACCATCCTGAAAGGGTCTGTTAATAACCCTGTATGTCAGGTACTATGAACCGCTTCATTGCTCTCGGGAGTGCAGAAGCCACAACAGTAGTGGTCACCCAACCACCCACAGTCATCTACCCAGCTTCAATGTTTGCCATCTCCATTCCCTTAATACTCATGAAGAAAGAGAGGAGTATCATCTAGGAGGCAAGTCATCCCAAGATAGGGAAGCCGAAGATACCCAGCTTTCCCTTGCTGCCAAAAGAGCCAAGGTGACTCTTTTTAGGCTGAACAGCTCAACCCATACATTTTAATCCAACCCAGGGAATTTTCCACTTGCATCCTTCACACACAGCAGCTTCCCACCATTTGGGATTTTACACTAGGCTGATTGGTTGTGCTCAATGCTTCTGGGCTCACTGCAGAAGGCAAAGCCAACTTGGACAGAAAGACTCCAGCAGAGGGTGGCTGAGCAGCTCCAGCACTCCCAGAAGAACTGTGCCCTCTTCTTTCCCAAGCTCCACCCATGCCTCACCTCTCTGACCAGCATGTACAGATATAATCTTGCAGTTTTTCCCCACATGCTTCACAAAATGGGGATGAGGTGACTTAACAGGCTAGAGCTTTTCCATTTCCAGTTTTTGTCATTTATGACACAGGTTTTCCCTTTGCGCCTCAAAGCATTAGTAACAGCCAAGCACTGAGGAAGGGTTACAAAGCTGTTCCTTAGCTGGTTTTCTTTCTTCATTTCATGACAATGAGAACAGCATTAACTTTAAGTGGTTCTGGGCAGTGACTGTAATCTCCCTCTGGAATCAGCTGTCCATACTGGGCTTGTGAATAGTTCTGTAAATGTATTTTACTACCTTTTTATGTTTTACATGGCCTGAGCAATCTGGAGGTGAGTTTGGAGGATGGTGTGAAGCTATCTCCAGCTTTTTCTGCTTAGAACTCTGGCTTTTGGTTAAAATTAAACCATTTTTTAAATTAACCTTTCAGTTTCACTGGAAGTCAAAAAGGATCTCAGATCAGAGAGGAAAACAAAAACTAACAGGCTACATGAGAAAATTGTGGTAGATCCTTTGATCCAATCTGTGGCTCATGCTCAACTGATGTGACTGAGAAGCATGAACTAGAAATGAGAAGCAGGACTTCCAGGTGATATTTAATTAAATGGGAAAAGAACGGGTCCAGAGAAGGGCAATGAAGGTGGTGAGGGGTTTGGAAAGCATGCCTGATGAGGAGAGGCTGAGGGAATTGGGGTTGTTTAGTCTAGAGGAGACTGAGAGGAGACCTTATTGCTCTCCACAACTACCTAAAAGGAGGTTGCAGTGAGGCTGGTGTTGGTCTCTTCTCCCAAATTACTAATGATAAAACAAGAGGAAATGGCCTCAAGTTGTGTCAGAGGAGGTTTAGATTAGATATTAGGGAGAAATTCTTCACTGAGAGAGTGGTGAGGCAGTGGAACAGGCTGCCCAGGGAGGTAGTGGAGTCACCATCCCTGGAGGTGTTTAAAAAAATGAGTAGACGTAGCACTTGAGGCTGTGGTCTAATGGATAAAGAGATGTTAGGATGAAGGTTGGACTTGATGATGCTAGAAGTCCTTTCCAACCATAATGATTCTATGATGTGATGATTCTACGACATTGTGATATTATTTAATTTACTCAGGAGCAACATAGTTACTTCATGCTGCAAGGATGACTATTACATGATGAATACTATAATGGTAATAGTTGCCTAAAAACAAATATGTATCTTTATGCCATTCAGAAAGTAGTAGAGTGAACGTCTACTTCTGGTCCTAGATTTTCCCACCAGATATTCCTCTTGATCTCTCTCAGATAAACAATAGCTCTGTGTGGGAGAAGACCTTCACAAACACAGGGTTTCTGGGACATCAGTTTTCAGCTTAAATATGAAGAGGGTTTCTTGTATTTGTCTCCTAATTGTCCCCTAATTTGTCTCCTAACCAGGATCCACTGGTGTAAGTCTCAGCAGAAGCACAAAGCTAAGACTCAGAAGAAAGCTTTTACAGTACCTGGTGTATATATGAGCATTGACACTTGCAGTAGGATGGGACTGCAGCATTCATTAGTGATGCTTCCAGTTGACCACAGAAAGCTTCATAAAATCCCAGCAGAATGGCTATTTACATTAAAAGATTTTGGAAGATGAAGATTAATTTTATTCACTGCTTACTAAATGATGACGGACTGGGCACAGAATGAGCAGCTTGCTATGGTTAACCCTTCTCTGAGCATTGGACTAGATATCAACTCAACTCTCCTGTGACTCTGTAATATTGTAGATGTGATGATAAAATCATCTTCAATTAAACATTTCTCCACAAGACAAATAAAGCCATAAACCCCCCAAAATAAAGCTATCCTTCCTTCCCAAGAAGTGACCTGAAAATAGTACAGTCATTAACAAACAATTAATTTCAGATGATATTAAGGCTGCTATAGACAGTTGACAAGACCTGAGAATTCTGTCAAAAAACACCAATTTGTGGTTATTGTTATCCCTTCTAACCAGCAGGATTATCAGGCAATTAAAGATCAGACAATGGCAGGCATCTGCTGCAATCCTTTTTTCCCCAGCAGAATTAATTAAACAGGGTAACGTGTCTACTCAGCCCTTATCCCCTTTTCCAGTCAACATGCATGTCAAAAGTGCTCTCACTCTTTCTCTTTCTTGCCATCTCTCACATGATGTCTCTCTCTTTCTCAGGCTGGACTCCCAGAGCTTTTCTTAGCCATGTGGTTGTTTTTTTACAACTTTACCTCTTCTCTCTCCTCTCCCCCAGCCTTGCTTTTTCCCTGTGTACAGACATAAATCTCCATGACCCAACACCCATCAGAAACTTCCAATCTCACATGCCTTACTTATGTGTTGTTTAAAAGTGGTGTCTGCTTTTGCTTCAAAAAAAGAAACAGATATTTCTCATAAGGCTTCCCAGATACACATCATCAACGGGGTTCTTTGTAGTTCCTACTTTTTGTGCCAATTCCATTGATGATAATGCTAAATGGGATTGGTCTCAAAAATCATCCCAGTTGACCTCCAGATGCAATCTTCCTTCAGTTTGGTATTTTCCTTTTTGGTAGTGTCAGTTTTAGGAATATACAATGTTTGATTTTCCCAACACTATCAGATTAATACTGATAGATATGGTGAATGGAATTGATTTTGGAGCACTGTAAGTAAAATAGCAGGGAAATGATTTAATGGTCAGAGGAGGATGAAAATTCAGATGTTGACCAATATTATATGGAAAAGAAATGAAATGGAAGATGACAGATTGCCAAAAGGAAATTTAGGAAAAAGATTTGATGAGAATTTAGACTTTGTGAGGAAAATTTGAATTAGATTAGAACAGAAAAGTACTTAGTAGAAGAGTAACCCCTGATGAGAGGATTGATGCATTATTGGAGACAAGAGGGAACAGAAGAGGGTTTATAGAAGATGGAAACACTCTTCTAACCTGCTACTTTTTCAGTAGGATAACCAGCTCCTGGCACATTTTTCTAAACTAGTATTGCCTAGAAGATGTTCGCATATATTACCTGCAGTCTCTCAGCAGTCTGCACATGCTTTTATTGCCCTGTTTTTGTACCATTCTTACTTCATTGTTTCTACATTTTATCTTTTCCCACAAAACACATGGCAAGCCAGAAAAAAAAAGTTTTACCTTAAACCAACATCTGAATTCCCATGTATAAAGGCTTTTTCTTTTCTCAACTATCTCCAGGCTTCTAGATCAAACTGCAGAAGCTGTCAAAGCCAGCTAGACTATACTAAACATTTCCAGGGAATCGAGTTTATACACACAATCATTTATATGCTATAGGTACAAAGCAAAGAAGAACAATATATCTAATACACATATATATATACATACAAACGTCTACTTTTGGGAATAACAGTGAGAAGGTAGTTAAAATAGTGATATAGATTGCCAAAACATTATCTGAAAATCAAAATATTATTTTCATCCCAAAGGCAATACTTTATATAGCACTTCCTTAAGAAAAAGATTATTATTTTTTCTTTTC
>JANHGN010023168.1:45040-55152 GCA_024605025.1 Megaceryle maxima | reverse complement strand
CCTCCCTTTCACAGAATCACAGAATCCCTGTGTTTGGAAGACCTTGAAGATCATCAAGTCCAACCATTAGCTAACTCTACCAGGGCCACCACTACACCATATCCTTCAGCACCACATCTAGACACCATCCAGGGATGGCAATTCAACCACTTCCCTGGGCACCTGTTCCAGTCTTTGATAACCTTTTCAGTATAGCAGTTTTTCCTAATGTCCAACCTAAACCTCTCCTAGTATAACTTGATGCCACTTCTTCTTCTCCTGTCAACTGTGCTTTGTGAGAAGAGACCAACACCCACCTCTCTACACCCTGCTTTCAGGGAGTTGTAGAGATCATGAAGGTCTCATGTCAATCTCCTTTTCTTCAGGCTAAACAACCCCAGCTCCCTTGGTCACTCCTCATAAGACTTACACTCACGACCCCTCACCAGCTCCGCTGTTCTTTTCTGGACCCGACTGAGAACCTTTATGTCTTTCTTATCCTGCAGTGCCCAAAACTGAACAGAGTACTCAAGGTGCAGCCTCACCAGTTGCAAAATTTCAATGTATTTGGATGAATGAGATGGGGGATAAAGTGGATGTCCCCACTTCTTGGGGACAAAAATGCATCATAAAGATTTTTCAATTATTTTTCTGCAGCTTTTGGAACGCTACCCTCTGCTCTGACAAATGATTTATGCTCACTTCAATGGGTCTTTCCTCTTCAAAGTTAACTGGAAAATGGAACCTTATAGAGAAGCAATAGTTTCTCACATAAATCTCCAGAAAGGAGCATTTCGTTAACAATTCTCACACGGTTGTGGAGACTGACATATTGTTTTGAGGTGGAGGTGACCCTGTGTGTACAGTCTCAACTGACTGAAAACTGTCTCTGTACTATGGCTAGCCTACATAGACAACACACCTGTGCTCACGCAGCCCAAGGTATGTATCCACCACCATGTAATTTTCTCCTCAACTCCTGGCTTCAGAAAAAAAGACTAAACATTCTGACAGACTTAATTACATCTGCCAGCTGTGTGTAATATTTCCTATTTATGTAACAACATTTTCCTATTAGAAACTAACAGTTTCTTGAAAGCAGACTTTCGAGGGATGTTCAGCTCCATTTACCTTCATTTTCTGCTGCAGGCACAATTAAATCAAGCTTTTGTATTTTTAATTAAGTCATGGAACTTTTTCATGTTAAAACTGAAACTATATACAAGCTTTTGTTGAAAGTATTGTCATACCAGCACTGGAAGATTTTAAATCAGGCAATGTCTATAAATGTGTGTATGAATTGGTCTTTTGTGGTCATGTAATCTCTCAGAAACAAAGCCTTTGTAGCAAGCAAAATATTTTGGCCATTCATTATTTTTACTGTGTGATTTATAACATTGTCCCAAAGCCCTTTGTGGATTCAAAATGCTGTGACCATGTTATTCAGAAAGGAATGCTTAAGTATAATAGACTTCGATCATTATGTAGGTTCTTAAGTGAGGCCTTGATCCTGCAGTTATTAACACGGATGCTTTTAGTTAAATATAGGACTGAATTTTGGCAGAATCAGGGCCTTAGTAAGCCACCATTTCAGAAATACCAAGTAGCTTCCAAGGACCATTGCAACCCATACAGCACAGAAGCAGGACTATACTGCATAGTCCTGCTGACTTCAATTGGATTACTCATGTGTTTAAAACCCTTGTTGGATCACATCCTTTCTGAAATGGAAGAATTGTTTCCCACTGCCTTAAACAAGAATTGATTCAGGCTCCTAAAACTGCAAAGCAGAAACCTGATGTGCATTCTTAGTTCTCTGCACTTGATTTTGACTGCTGAAGGTAAATACATGCTGCTTTTTCTTTGATGAAGCCTTAAATCTAAATGCATGCATCAGCTTTGGGCAGGAAAAGGTCTTGCTTTAACACACTTTGCTAACTAGTTCCTTTACTCATAGAGTGTCTAAGCAAATAAAAACAAAATTAATGTGTTTTTAGGATGCATTTTATTTTTTTAGAAATCATCTTAAGGAAAATGATGAAGTATCAAAAGTGACAATTTTAAAGCCTATGGGTTTCTACAGAAGATTAAAAGAGAGTCAGTAGTGACATTCTAAACACTTTTTTTCCTAAAAGTAAGAATGTCTTATAATGCAGAATGCAGCAGAGAACCTTCAAGTAAAAAGTGAAAGGACATTTCTTTGGACGCTTCACATCAGAAGATACCATTCTAAACTCATAGTTTAGGTAGCCATATCTCAATCAAAGTTGAAGAAGATTTAGCTAGACCACATCTAAGCTAAGCTTCTCAAGAAATTGGCAGAATATATTGGTAAGTACAGTGGAAGCATTAATCTTCTTTATGGCTGACTTATTCTATAGGGACAACTGGAAACCAGCTGATCCTGGATACAAACACCAGCCAGTGACCATTAGGATGTAAAAATGCCATGATGGTATACTTTCCTTCCTCATATGCACATTTAAAGATCCACACTGAGGATAAACTGATTTCAAGGCCATCACAAATCCAGTCTAGCAAGCCAAAGGTCTACAACCGTGTGTGAAGAATAAGGACAAGTGCAGTGCAAGAGGATTAGAGCAATATGTCATCGAATACCACCTCAGAGTAAAGATTTTGTCTCAGTGTGTATAGCAAAGCTTTTTAGTTTTATAGCTTATCTCTATTAGAAGCACCAGTTGCTCAGCCAACACATAGCTAGATGTCATCAAAGAGGTCCTCTGGCTCGCAAGTGTTTTCCAGTGTTTCCAGAGACATCACATCCAGGGAATGTTTGCCTGATGTCTTCGGTGAGGCCAGATCAGGTCTGGAAATATAAAGCAAAGAGATTTAAAACAAATTTAGATACAGATATAAACATTTCCAACATATACACTGCCAAGGTAACAATTCCATAGTGTATTTTGAGCTTTTTGTTAAGGTTACGTGTAAGAGAAAAGTGCATTTTGTAAGACCTAATTACTTGCTAAGATGGCAATGGCAAAACAACACATGAAATTCAGCTGATAAATGTCAAGGCTTCAGCTCTTTCATTACAGTTTTTAGAATCCTGAGAATGACCATTTTACCCACAATTTCCACACAGAGAGCTAGGGAGAGCAGGACAAATGCAGAGAACACACAGAGGATCTGCTCTTTTCCTACTCTACAGGATGATGCTCTGTTAACTGCTCTTCATTTTTGCCCTGGTGCTAAGTATATGTCTGTTGCCCATCAGCTTGACGTGGAGGTATATAAAAAGTCTGACTGAGTTGTCTCAAAGGCCCACCCCCTAAAGTTGCAAACACCTCTCCAAACAGCAGAGCAGAACAAAACAAAGGCAAATGAAGAAAATCCTTCCATAATATATGAATCAAGGTATTCAGGGATTTACAAATCCCTATCTTTCCCCATACGTATGTTATGTTTACATTTGCTATCAATGTATGCAAATAGAAGCACTTGCCATTCACTGATAGGTATGCAAAGGCATGGGTTTGCCATCAGATAGCTGGACTCCACAGAGTCCTACCTGAAAAATTCACGCCTGAATTCATACATTCATTACATAGAATAATGTGCTACTCTGCATCACTGAGCCCTATCAAGCACTCCTTTGGCTGTCCTCACCAATGTAGATTATTTATACGTGTCTTGGCTATACATGGTAACTGTTTCTCCTCTCTCTCTGAGACACCACTCTGGTAAAGACAGCTCTGTGCTTATGCCTGGGAAGACAAGGTATCTTGTGTTTCCAAAAATGGTGGTATCTGTAACAGCTTCTGATCTCTGTAGGAATTAATTTGTCTAGGCTGAATCCACCACAAAGTCTTTGAATCCTGCGCAGGCAACTTTACTTTTGTGAGTTTTAAGAGGGGAATTTTCAATGATAGATATGGGTGTTTCTGGTGACAAGATATTCCAGGTCAGTATCACTAGTTGCTTTGAAAATAAAATGTAATCTCTTATTTTAGTAAACTGTAGGGAATTGGTGTAGGAAGCAGGAAGCAGGCCTGATGTGCTTCCATTGTAGGATTTTGGGCTGGTTGGAGTTTCATAAGCATTGATGGCTTCATGCCCAGATATATTCTGCTGCTGTAATCCCGACAGAAGGTGAAAAATTCATGTATTACCAAGGCCAACACATCAGCCACCAGGATGGGAAGAACTAGGCAGAAGTGGTGGAAATTGTTACTCTCAAATGCTGCCATATGAGGGCTTAGTGCACTGAAGCATGCAAAAGCAATCTTGATTTTCAGAGTAATTCAGGCATATGCCTTCAACTGCTTCACACTGTAGAGCCAATATGGTTTGTGAATTCCAGATTTTATTTTATTTTTTCTTTTGAAATTTGGTTTCAAACAGTTTAAGAATCAAGTTTCCAAGAACTCCCATCCAGAAAACTCTAGTGGGAAGAAATTTTTATAAAACACTGCTATCCTCCAAATGCAATGAACTTCCTAAGACCCCAGCCACTCCATGATTCATAGTCTCTCACACTTCAGGTTTGTCAAGCCCTTACAGGTTCAGAGCTCTCAGTATGATGTTTCCTGCTGTGGACCTGGGGAATGACTTTCATTTTGAGGTGAAGCCCCCTGTGCTCCCAGGGAATCAGCAAAAGCCCAGTAAATGCTGAGCCTTGGATGCTGTCACTTCCTAAGAGCTCTCCAGTATACAGAAGGGTTTCCTCACCACTCTATCCATTACTCCAGCTCTGCAAACCACTTGAAATGCAATGTACTGTTATATTCAGATTATGATTACTATTTTCCCTTGAAGTTTAATTAGGCTTTCTCTGTGAACTCTTCCAAAACACATTGCTTCAGGTCTGAATAAGCTGTGTCTGAGCATTTTCTTTTTTTTTATTTTTGGTATCCAGTGACTTAGAGAGAGATGTATGTTTCATCGACAGTCACTTGGACTAATGGTGAAACTGGACCCTTAACCAAGGACCTCTGGTCAGCAGGATCAGATCACTCCATGCTGTTCTGATGGCTGACTTTCAGATTCCACCTATTCCAGAATGCCTGATTTTGAAAAATAAGCCTGACAGTGCTTAAGCAATGTCAATCACAATTTTATCCTCATTGGCTAAAATAACTGTTTTCAACACTGTACAAGAGATCACATATATAAGCCAAATCACTGTTGAGTTTGAACATTACAGAGCTAGACCTATTAAGCTTCTGTGTTCTTGTAACAACATGGTCCTCTTTTAATCTCCAAAAGCTGTAATAGCACACCTGTGAAAAATACCCAAATATACTTGCAAAGTGGAAAATATTAGGCTCTTTACATGAAGTTCATAAACAACTTCATTTTGTTTTTAGACTTGAAGATTCCTATTTGCATGACAATTATTCACTGAATGCCAACAGCTTGCTTTGGGCTGTGAAATTATTTTGAATCTTGGATTCTTACTGAAGCTGTATTACCATATCCTGATGCACACATAACTCAGTTAATTTCTTTAAATTGCAGTGAGTTGTATAGTTCTCTCTTGCCAAAAAGCCTGTAAGTATGGCATTCTTCTTGAAAGTTTATTCTTCTGTTGGATCACCTTTTGAAGTCTTGCCTTTTGGTAAACTTAAACTCTATTAACACATCTGGAGAACTGCTGACTGTAAGATATCATTTCATATTTCCTGACATTCAGTTCAAGTCCTTCATAAATTGAGACAGAAGACCAGATCCACAGCTGGTGTGAATCACTGGAGCACTAATAATGTCAGTGGAGCTCTGCTGACTTACACCAGCTGAGATTCTGGCCCAAGATGTGGAAGAAAGTGGTTACATTACTTGATATTTCTTTCCACAGCTGAGTAAGAGCTGTAAGAAAGAGAAGACACACAACTTCTTAGTACTTAACTAAACAGCACAGAAACTCAAAGCCATGCAGGCAGGGTGATGGCTTTGCATATGCTGGGAGAAAGCACAACACCTTCTTTTGCAGTAGGACAGATGGACCATTTGGTTTTTCTGATGAACTATTCCTGAGCTCACACAGACCCCAGAGAAGATCTACACAAAACCACCATTCCTGCTGCAACAGATGGCTAGTTCCACGAGATAACGTTTGTGAAACAACATGAAGTAGAAAACAATCTCTTATGTGACTGCTACAAATGACATGATTAAATAGAGCTTCCTAGTGGCAAAAATATCAAATGAGTTCTAGTTGTGCTGCATTAAAATCAGGCCAGGAGCTGCAACATCAGCACAGCTGCTCATCTTGAGGTACTTCTTGCTAGAAAGATGAAAGGTTCTTGCATCTAACTATACTGGTAGAGCTGATCTGGCATGTTGTGGTTTCAATTTTAATCAAGTTTTTGTTCTTGGGCAACTCTCATGGCATCTGGAAAGAGAAATAGCCTTGTAAATTAACATAGCTATAAAAGTATCCCAAGAAAGTTAAGTGATCTGAGGGGCATACATGTGGCCTTGGTCCATTACACTATTTTACTCATATTTTTTAGGAATTAAAACAATCAGTTCGACTGAAAAGCTGGAATTTTACTAAGAAAGGAGATTTCAGCTCTCCCAGAAGATGTGTATCAGTGTTTCAGGAAAAGGCTGAATTTCTCAGTCTGCATATCTTTCCTTAGCTTTAATGGTTCATTTTTGACAATAATACAAAACAAAAAAATGAAGGCTTAATACCATGGGTGGATTCTAGCAGATAATGTAATCTGATATATACTTTCTTTGTTATCATAAAAATAGGTGGCAGCAGCAGATCATAAACAGAGAATTGGTAGTCATTACAACATTGACTCAGGAATAAAAGTGAGGCACCTCAAACTCAAACAAATGCTCACATTGTGACTGACAGGCCAAAAGCTCAGAGCAACAGTTGAGCTCCAGAGATTGTACTTTTAGTCCATCCAAAGAGAAAAACTAGAATTCTTTAATTTATCAGCAATCTGATCTCTTGGCTGTATAAATATTGTCTTCACAGAAAGTCCTCAGAAGAAAAGTACTCATCAGCCATCATTATTAAGGAAGGATTATGAAAGGAGCTTTGAGTAAAGCTCATGGCTATACATAAAGCCTTGAACTTGAATAAATGATGGCCCATGGTCTGAGCTCTTGGGAGACATCATATTGACTGCCTATGGCTACTGTCCAAAAAGAGGAAAGTTCAACCATGAAAAGAAAAAGAAATGGTGTAATGGAGGAAGGGGAAAAGACTTATATGAATGGATGCATCACAAACACATGTGCAGCCAGACATCTTTAAAGTTGAGTATTAAAAATTTAAGTAGATTAAATTAAAATGTGATTAAAAATATGATGATACTGCACAGAAATACTGCAATGACTGTAATATAAGCTAATTTATAAAGGTATTTTTCTTTTTAATTCAATTTAAAATAGAAAATGAAACTTGATAATTAGTTCTGGCTTTGGCAGTATTATGCATATTCAACAGCTAGATATAGTCTACTCTGGCATTTATTCCTAGAAATAATATGAAAACAAACCCATACATTTCTAATTGATCTTGCAAAACATAAACCCCATCAAGTCAGGAATAATTTGCTGGAAATTACAGCTGATGGACTTTACCCTAAGTTATGTCAGTGAAGTAATTGAAGATTTTTCTGCCAATTTCAATCATCTGAAGAAAGTGGCGGTGTCAGAGATCAGAGCCTGAGCTGTGCCTGGCCCCAGCATAAATTCACAAAGGCTAGAGACTGATACTCAAGGAACAGATGAAAAGAATGATTTCCAGCTTAAGGGATACTATTTCCATCCCTCTTACAGAAACTTCCATGTGTGACATTTTCCCGTGTTCAGTGTATTAAATAAACAGTCTAGTCTCAGTTAAAGTCAGCAGTCAAATAATAATAATGATAATAATAATAATAATAATAATAAATCTTGTTCAATCGCACAGTCAATGAAGAATATTTTCAATGCAGCAACTGCAAATTTAATGTTCATCCAGGGAATCAATGTTCCTTAATAAGCTTCCACCTCTGGCTGAAAGCCAAGCTGCAACTGCACCTGCATTCATCACAACCACTGTGCAATGAGACAAGTTTGGAATTCCCTTAAGAAATGAAAGTTAAAGCAAAACTTCAAAAAGCAGGACAACTGCTAAACACAGTCTTAAGCTCTTGCAAGCACCACTCTTTGTTCTCTAGAACGGAAAACTCAAATGGGGATAATTTTGTTTTATGCTTATATAAGGTGTTTTTGTTTATGTAAGGTGTATATGCTTATATGAGGTGTTGCTTTTTGGTTTTGTTGTTGGCTTTGTTTGTTTGTTTTCAATTTACATATTCCTGGAATACTTCTCAGGGAGAAAAGTGAACTAGGAATCCCTTAAACAATACAGAAATTGATATAGATTTCAGCAAGAACAAACTAACAAACAAACCTATATATACTGAGTGTATATAAGTATATGATATACATCTGCTACATAACAGACATATATCTTGTATACTTATATATCCTACTGATATAACTTGTAATATTGGTATAACACCCAATGACTGGTCTAGATCAGTTCGCAACATTATTAATCATCCACTCTGTTTATTTAGTCCTATGAAACAGATGGTCTAAAGATCCTCAGAAAATGATGTGCAATGTCTAAAATGACTGCACAGATAAAATGTCATGTAAATGAACAATGCTGACAGTACTTTTTTAGGGACTTATATCTTTCAATTGCAAATTCCCAATTAGCTTCAATTGGTAGAGGCGTAGGTCCTTATTTATAAAGAACATTCTGTTTTAGTAATATAAATATAGTCTTGGATCTTTTCGTCTTATCAAACACACTTGCAGATGCTTACTAACAAAGACCTACTTAAAAAAGTAATAGTAGTTGTCACTCGTAAGGAAAAGCCTAAACCATGTTTGTTTTAGACAAGTGGCACATATTTCTGTAGATCATTTCCACTTAAACTGCTTTTTTCTTAAATAAACTAGACCACATTCACTTTTAGGAACATACTAGCACCACTGCTTTCACTGGGAAAAACACCAAAAATCTCTTAATCATAACTACACAAGTATATAGTAAAGGAAAACTTCGTTTGTTTAGGAATTTTGTCAAGGTCTTTTGCAAATCCAGTGCATTGCAAATTTATTGGCAAATGCTACAGCCATTTCTCATGGTCGTTAAGTGCTATTTATCACATATACATTTATATAACACCAGCACCGGATAAATTGTGTCATAACCCTTTTCCAGGCTGTCAAGTCCTGGAGCAGCTTCCTCTGCCTAACCCTTTCTTATCCCCTCTGGCTGATCATAAACAGTAGCCAGAGACCTAAGGGGGCAAATAAAAATCCCTGAACCAATTTCTGACATAGGAAATGCATGTCCCTGTGCTCCTCCATCCGCTGTCCCCGAGGACAGAGGAGTCACGACAGCTTTTGCAGCTGTCATACAGCAGTGGAGAGTGGAGGGGTGGGTTTTCCATCTGAAAGCCTGAATCCCGCAGATGACAGCTACAACTGCAAAACCATGTTGGATCAAATCACAAAAATAAGAGCATGTAACTGAAGGAAACTCCAATAACCCTAAAACCTACATTGTGCTTCAAGTGTTCCAAGTCTTTGCCACTCCTTTTCAGTACTGAGTCTCTGAGTGGCTGTTTAAATCCTAATGACTTCAACAGGAGTTAAGCATTTGCTTACAATTAAGCATGTGCTTACAAAAGCCTCCTGAACCACAGTCTCAGCGTGCAAGTCTCTGGAGTCCTACATTTGCATTACTGCTATGGAATGAAACACACAACTTCACAAATTAATAAAATTAAAATTATTTTAAAAGAAAAAATTGATTAGTCCAGCATTCATATGATGAAAAGTTCCATCTTAATACTAGGGTATGGTACTTTGATACCTTTGCTACATTTCTAAGTATAGCTAAAAACATCTTCCTCTCAGAAGGATGTAGGAGAATCCACAGACATAATCCTAAAAATGATCTTTTAAAAAATCTTATAACTGAATGAAGCAAATTCTTTCTCCCTGCTGAGCAATTTGTACATGTATACCTGGGCACCAGCAGAAAGCTATTACTGCCAAGATTACCTATTATCCACAGATCTGCTCAGCAGGTTTTTGATCATTCACTTTAATTGGCTTATTGCAGAAAGTCACTTTAG
>JANHGN010023168.1:25576-39582 GCA_024605025.1 Megaceryle maxima | reverse complement strand
ACAGGATGTCTCAAGTTGCACGGAACCCATGCCGATCACCGAGCCCAACTCCCTGCTCCTCGCAGGACTACCTAAAATTAAACGGTTTCACTATGAGTGTCATCCAGGTGATCCTTTAACTCTACACCAACTCAGTCTTTAGCTTCTCAGCTGAAGCTCCCCATGATGGTGAAAATCAACTCAAATGATGACAGGATGCACCAGGAGGTCAATCTCTCACTGAAGACAGACTACTTTACCTATTTGTTTCAAATATTCCATGAAAGAAAAACTATCAGTCAACAGTAAATCTGAACTGGCATTGAATTGTTTGTAGGGCAGACAGTGAGTAGATGGCAACAAATAATGATGCATGAAGTCAATTTCAGGGGAAAAAAATACTCCATTTTGATTTCTGTATTAATTCTGCACCAAAGGAAATAAGATTTTCTCTTTCACTGTGGGGCCAGGCATATTAAAATTTTGTAAAAGAAAGTACAGCAGAAGGCCACATAAGGGACCAAGATAATGTGATGGACATACAGAAGAGATGCATAACCTAGGCAGGAATGACTGCAGGAGGAAACCCCAGTGGATCTATGAGTGTCAAAGAGCCATCTATAATATCTATGTTACATCTCTTGCCTCCAGAAAATAAGAAGTATGGCCAAACTCTAACTAAATCATCATGGTATGTGAACAACAACTGATACTTTGATAAAACTAGCATTAAGGACACTTGCTGTTTTTTTTAGAAAAACAAACCAACCAACAAACAACAAAACACACAATCTTTCCTCTATTAGCCAAAAAAAACCCCAAAACACAACAACAAAAAAGCAATGTGTTAATCTACAGCCTAGGAGACTGTTTAGGAAATGAATTAAAATAAAGTTGTCCCCACGCAAAAAGGGTAAAATTCAGTGAATATAAAAGCATAAGATGCCTATACCTAAAGAAAGGGAGGCTGTTTGGACTTAAAACTACTTCTGTTCTTCCCTGCACAACAGTCTAATGAACAGATAGTCATATTTAACTGAATCTCTTCACAACAGGAAGTGCTCAACAGATGGAAGAAAGAGTTGGTAGACAGGATACAAAGAATAAAACTCTTATTTAATTACTAATGCTGCTGCAAAACCAAGGCAGAAAGAAATACTCAAGATCCCAGACAGAATTTGTATAGCAAGATGTTATTCCACTTCCTGTAAGCATCCCAGAGCTGCTCCCAGCATTACAAAAATGAACAGATTCAGAAGGCTTGGAACTGAACTGGAGGCTTATCAAAACCACACAGTTCTCAAGCCTTTAAATAGCAGAAAATCACGAAAGGATGCACCTCTTGCAAGATTTCTGTAGTAGCACTTTCAGAAATGAGAGGGAGAAAAAATAGCCATTCCTCTTTTATGGAGTGGTATGAAAAATGGGATAACATGAACACTCAGGACAATTCTTTTGAAGATTGGATCAAAAAAGGAATGACGCCTTGGGGGCAGGGACAGAGGAAGGAAAGTTACTACTTTATCTTATTGAGTCATTCTTCCTCAGCACTTCTGTGTGTTTATTATGTGACAGAAATCACAAATTAGACAACAAAAGTGTGATAAAACTAGTCATTCCTAGAAAGCACTTCTTACAGGCGATGCTTAATTCAAAGGTGTGGGGCTTTTCTTTTAATCGTTAGCTGAAAAGATAAAAACTTCAGTGCAACTGTCTCTGGTGAGTAGTCCAGATCAATATGTGGCGAACAGCTAGAATTAAATCAATAAAGGGAATAATGAATCCAAAGACATTCCTCTTTAAAGCAAAAAACTCAAGTGATTCAAATTCCCTGCCTCACCAGAGCTCGCTGGCCTTAACAAGGCATGAAACTGATGAACCATCATGCTGCCAAAATGCCTTACACAAAACCAAAACAAAACCACAACAAAAAACCAGAAAATTATCCTGTGCAGTACTGCATTGTTGTGTGAACATCCTTCAGGGATACCCACCCTCTCCATCCCATAATCTGGAGAATGTAGAAGTAGGCTTAGAGGTACACAAATCCCTTGGGAGGCCCATGGGATGTCTTCCTCTCTGGTGCCCTGAGGCTCACTGGCAGACACCAACAGATGCTGCTCTGAGTCACCACAAAATAGCACTTGGCTGTTCCAGGGACTCTGTTTGGTTTTTCCTGCAACCAGCAATATCACAACTATCCCTACTTTAGTGCTAATATGTATGAAGATTAAAATTTGAAGTGTTACAAACCTGTGTGAGGGAGAGAAACGTATGAGTCTCCTGAAGACCACTCAAAGCAGCAAAAGTTTGGACAAAAATCACAGTTAGAGAGAGGCTGTCACAGGCAGACAAGGTGGCTCCTGGAGAAAGGTGAGCAGATGTCATGCTACATAGTAAAAGCAAGTTGTTATTGGCATAGGTTCAGAATAGTCACATTGCACACGTGTCTAAGCTGTGGTGGCTTACGTAGCTTGTCCCAAACGAGTGCCAAAAACACCTATATTCCCACCATGCCTCTCCCTGAGTTTCATTTATTGCTTCCACCCTCATCGTCCAGCAGTCCAAATGGCATAATCCAAGTGCTGCCTCTGACGGGAACAGGAACACAGTAGCTAGCTGGAGTAAATCCAGTATGGGCCTAAACTGGGAGAAGCTGGGTCTAGTCCAGCTACAGAATAGGCAGCTTTTGGTAGCAGGAAGAGTTTTGAAAGGTTATATACACCACACTCTAGTAGAAACTCCAATGGATGATGTATTGCTACCCTTCTCAAATGTGAACTCCCTTAATGGAGAAGCGAGTCCTAGAATCACTGAAAGGTTTTCTGAGCTAATGTGTTAATAGTACTTCTTTGTGCTAAAGGAAACTAAAGGAATCTTCTGGAAAAAAATCAAAAACAAACAAACAAAAATCTTCCCCCAAACCACCACCACCACCAAAAACAAACAAAAAAACCCCCCCAAACCAAACCAAACCAAAACCAAACCAAAACAAACAAAAAAAGCCCTCAGCCTTGGAAGTAAACACACTTAGCAAAGAGTATGGCAACCCTATCACAAAGATTTGTCAAGATGCCTGGGAAAAACCATACAGAGAAGAGTCCTGGGAAGATGGTTATTGAAAAAACCCACAAGTGTAAGTAATGCATGCTACACTAATGACTATTTTGCAAGGCCAGATTCCAATCTTACCCTTCAAGGGATAAATAAAACAACCTTAGACAGGAGATTTGGAAACAGGCTCTTCCAACACATCCTGAAGTCAGTTTGCCAAGTAACAGCCCAGCTGCCCTTGCAGCCTCTGTCTTCAGCAGTCATTGCATCTTGCAATATCCTACCTCCAGAAAAAGTCCTAGGAAATAACTGTGGTCCACAGACCTCCTGAACTTCCCCTCTACCTGACAGCTACTCAAGGAGTTCTGTAGCACCAAGGCTGTATTTTAAAGCCTGATGGTCTCACAGTATCTGAAATTGGAGGCTACTGAGCAAATTTTGTGAAGATAGGTTCTTGCCAGCTCTCTTTGGAATAATCTATGTCTATGAAGCTATTTATATGTAAAGCCAGTTGGGAAATTTCTGGCTATGTTTTTCAGCCAAATCAAAGATTCATGTTAAATATACATCCATGTCAATTTTATGAAATGTTGGAAAACTAAGGCTTTGGGTTCATAAACCAATGACCTAATTATACTCACCCACATACATCATTTTTCCTATTGGTGACAAGTAAAATGGCTAGCAACCTTTACTGCCCTTCCTGAAACTTGTTGTGTAATGTTCTCATCACCAGTGGTACTCTGGTCTTTCTTAGATGTGACTATTTTAGAGGCTAAACTGCATACATTGTCAGAAATTCATTAGCTGTCTCACAGATGCAAACATTTAATTTTTGGGAAGAGATGTTAAAAAGACATACAAACTAGAATGGTATGTGGCACTGTTCAGGATAAGTCTTGCATCCAATATTAATGAATGCTGCAACATACTGCACCTGGGCCAGATGTGGTGGGATCTGCAGGGGATAGATAAGAGTGTGCATCTCACTCGGTGCAGCACTGAGGGTATAGCTTTTAATCTGGCATTTTCAAAAAGTGAAATGCTGATTACACTCTCCTTTTCACCCAAGCTTTTAAAAGTATCCTCCCCATTGTAAAACAAAGCCGTTAGGATTTCCCTTTAAAATACACCAGATATATCACTGTATAGTGGGAAATGTCTAACATGTGAAGGAAAGACAGATGTCTATTTTATGTGTTTGCCAGACAGAAAAAAAAAAAAGAAGTACAGATAGTAAGCACCAAGTTAAAATTGTTTCTGAAGAGTCTTGTCAGAGAAGAGAACAGATGAGTTGTTTTGTTCACTGCTGTGACAGGACAGTCCTTATTCTCAGCTTTTTCAGTTTGTCATAGAGTTACCTTTTATTTATGGGTAAATACACTAATGACAGTCTAGAGGTAAATATTAAACCAATAACTGCAAAGTGAATAAAAAGCTTTTTCTGAGACAATCGTTTACAAAAGCTAATTGTTTCAGTACATTAATCACTTAGGCTTCAATTTCTTTGCTGCTGGAAACTTACTAAAAGAATCTATTAAAATCAAAAGACAAAACATGCTTTTCTGTATATATTTGTATGTCAAAGAAGCATTTAATGAATATTAATTAGAGCACGTCCTCTGACCTGGACAGCCATGGCTTTAAGTTTAATGGAAATTTCCAACAGAACTACAGTTACCTCAACAAAAGACATCTAAAAATAACTTTGCACATGTTTATCATAGCAATTTATCCTTACATGCTGTTTTTCAACTCAAACAGTTAATTCTAGAACAGAGAGGAGAGTATCTTGGTTTCTGTCAAGATAAACACTTGTGACATATAGAGCACAGAAAATAATCAAAAACGACAAAACTGATTTTGGAAAATGACATTCACTTGCAGAGCTAATAGTTAGTAATTCCAGGTTGGGATTTACCAGATTTGATGTGAACCATAAACTTTTTCTTGGTTTAGAGTGCTATGGAATAATACTTTAATGTGACTGTGGCAGATTTCCTATACAAAAAACTCTTTCTAAAGACATAACTATTTCCTTAGACTAGTGAACAGTGTCTCACTGTATTGAAGACATTGTAAGAAATTCAGGCTTTTGATTAACAAGATTATCATTGAAAAAAAGGCAGATCACATTTTAAACTCAGTTGGATTAGTTGGTATTAATGTGCCATAAAGGTATCATATTGGTTATATTTTCCATGGCTTGATTTTTTTATGGATGCATTTCACAGAATAATTAGGATCTATTCACAGACATTCCTCCACTGCTGTTTTCCCTTCCCTATACACATTCTCCTTATGGCACGTGGATGATTACAAACACCACAGGCAGCAAGAGGCATGAAACGCCTTCAGAAATGTGCCTGCCTTTGTCATAGGTCCAAGGAAGAAGCAGCTTTGCCTCCTTTCCATCCATGCTCTCTATGCACAGTTGAAATCCACTGCTGTCAGTCTGCACTAGCATTAATTTTTCAGCACCTTGCATGAAACCATCAGTCGACTAATTTTATAGGGATTGCTGTGAATGAACAAACCTCCTTCCCTATTCCATCTGGTTTTTGTCCACATACCTAATTTTCTACTGTCCTCCACTTTGATATTGTTTTCTGTTATAGTTCCTTGCTCTTGGTGCACAAACAGCTGAGCCAGGATTACAAACTCCTCTGACTTTGGACTCTGCCAAGAGTGTGAGAGCCCAGCATGAAGAAGCAGTTCAGTGATCCAGAGTTCCTGTTGCCTAATTGGTCCTTTCACCCTAGCCAGGAGGCAGTAATGCCTCTGCTGTGGTTTAGCAAAAAACCCCATGAATTATATGGCAGTACAATGAACAATCAATTACTGACCTAATTTGCAATGCTGGGAATCAAATCCCAAAGAATCTACATGATCAAAGAAGAATCGTAGGTTGCAAATTTTATTGCTGTATTTTTACTGGAACACAGTTGACTCCTTCTAAAATCATCAACATTAATACACCACTTGCATAGTCTGGAGCTGTTTAAACAAAACCTCATTCCACAATTCAGCATTTCAAGGAAATTAGCCAAGTAATAAGACAAGGCATTTTCTTAAGAGTATTAGAAAAGTTTTGAAAATTTAACTTTTGTCCCCAAAACCCTAAACTTTGGAAATCAATCATATAGCGTATGTTCTCTAGATAATGAAAGATATTTGTACTGGATTTTGCAATTAAGTTTCTGTAGAGTCTGTTAGGGATTATCAAACCAGTGTAAAGAATTCACTGTTACGTCAAACTTACCATTAAATTTCTTGTGCATTTAGCCACAGGCATTAGAGAAGAAATAATATTTTAAGCTAAAAGAAAACCACTTATTCGGAAGATAAGGATTTAATTTAACCTACAGAGAAAAATATGAGGTGACAAATCAGCTAAGGGGATGCATATAGCATAATGCATATGCAGTAATGCAAACAGCACTTAGTTTTCATTGTTGTTTTCCGCTCTATGTCCTGTTGATGCATTGTTAAAATCACTGTTAGAAGACAAAGCAAAACCTTGTGCTTATATTGGCACAAGTGAGGTTTAAATAGATGAATTTACAGATTTTTTCCTGCCACCAGTGACAGCTTTCATAGAAAGAGGTTCAGAAAGAAAGAATCTTTGATTGATTTCCAGTGAAGTTCTGGAGTTTTTCTCCAGAAGAAATTTAGGTAACACCAGACCATAAATGAAAAACAATATCCCCTCTGAATTCTCATGAGTGTTTGCCTTCGAGCATCACATCGAGCAATGTCCCTAACCCATAACTGGGGAGAAGGTGTGAAAAAATACATGTTCTGAAGAAGAACAGAACAGAGTATGTCTCAGCAGCAATGTGGTTGGTGTCTTGTGCTGAGGTTTTTTTTGTGTGTTTGTTTTTTTGTTTTTGCTTTTGTGTGGTTTTTTTTGTTTTGGTTTGGTTTGGTTTTGGTTTTGGTTTTTTTTTCTGTTGTTGTTTTAGTTTGTTTTTTGGTGGTTTTTTTGTTGTTGTTGTTTTGTTGTTGGTTTTGGTTTTGGTTTTGTTTTTCCTATAGTGAATAGACAAAATATTGTGCTTGTTTTCTTCTTTTCTAATACTTTTTTCTTCTTGAGTGTTGTCAGAGGGCTCCCTCACACTAGTAGGTCTTGAACTTACTATCCTTCTCTGACAGCAGTTGCTTCAAGCTGCCTAAGGGTTCGAGCTTTTTTTTCTGTAGTTCTGCACACTAGGATCTTGTGCATTTAAGAAAAAGAAGGGATTTTGGATGAAATCTCATTCCACTAGTCTTAATTTGGCTATCACAGTCCTGATGAAAGCAAAGTTCCTGGAAGCATGATCTTGCAGTAAGATTCAAAGAGGTGAAACTCCCCCAAACATGCAGAGAACACACTTCTACTCAGTTCAGACAAATAAGGAACATGATAGACTTAACTGATGATTAGAGACTATAAAAGGAATCTGAAAAAACCCAAACTAAAACCCAAAACCAACTGAATTGGATGGACAGATGCATATACCAAAGTATAGTAGCTCTGCAGGATCTGGAAGGGGCAACAAGTAGGCTATTCTAGTGTACACCAGACATGGAAATCCAACCAGGAGCTTTAAACACTTAGGAATCTGAACGTAAGGACATGGTTCCCATCTTTGGCCAGCTACTAGCGCTGGCCAGACTTACATAGACCTTTATAGTCCAGAACATCAGATTCTCTGCCTCTTGAGTCCTTGTGATTTTGCAGCTCCTGCATCCATAAAAGAAAAGACCCTGCACTTCCCCTGGCTGACTACTGTTAGCGTGTAGTGCAACAGGGTGACAGACAGAAAACCCAGAAAGGCACTGAGTATTGCAAAGGGCTGCAAATAAAGTCCACAGGAGCTGGAAATCTGACTCCACAGAGGATGTAGTTGAAAACCTGACTAATAAATTCAACAAAATGTTCAGATTAAAAGATATACCAGACTTCTTACAAAACATACTCAGCTATACTTAGCTTACAAAAGATGCCTACATGATATGAAATGCTATAGTTGAAACTGAAAAAATCCCATATCCCTTCTCTTTTGTGTGCTTCTGCTAAGAGAGAGACAGGATTATTTTCTTTATTACAATTCATTTGGTTAAAGAGCCCTGCTCCCACCTGCCCTCAATGGAAGAAGCAGCAGCATAGAATCTCAGATATGTTCCTTCCTACTGCCTATCTCATGTTCACAAACCTGTTCATGTGTTATGCTTACAGGATCACACTATCTACATGATGTATCTATGCTTTCAGACTCACTAAAAGATAACAGAGCTTTGTTCTTAAGTGTCTAAACCATGTAAGTTAGCTTTTCCAGTGTTTTCTGTGCCTCAGAAAACTGTATCCTTTCCTTATGCAGACTCAATACATTAGCATCACTTGAGTACTGCGGGGACATACAGTAGAGGAGGCACATACCCACACTCATTGAATATGAATTATAAACTGAAAAGACTGCAGGGTTCTTTCTACACAGACCAAAGCTGAGTTTTTCAATCACAGTAACTTCAGAGAGACTACTCCTTAGCATGGATGGGGACACCACTCAGCAAAATAAGTATTATTTGAATTGGTCACATTGAAGCCCCTAATGAAATCTCAACTTACACCATGTTCAGTTCATCTGATCTCAGAATATCAAAGTGTGATTGCAAGAAGCAGAGACGGGGGAAATGAGGTAACACCAATGGCGAACACACCTTTTTTCTATATAATTAATTTCCAAGAAAACAAGCTGCATGACGAGAAGGCAGGATGCCCTGACAACTGAAAAAGGAATTTGCCAGAGACTTCAGTGCTTGCATCTATCTCTGTATACAAGTCTAGAGCTGTACTGGCTTTCTTGCATGCACAAACTGATTAATTTCTCTAATTTCCCAGAATATAATGTTAGATGAGAGGTCTTTATTTACATGTAGTATATTAGAAACAAGCTCTGCAGAGTTTGTCGAATTAATTTATTTCCTGCTGCACAGCAGAACTCTTCCTCATTACTAGTGTTTTTGCAGCACAGTTTTAAAAAAAAATGATGCTGCTTCATTTTTCTCTGGAAATAACTATTTTTCAAGGCAATAAATATAACTGACAATTTCTTAACATATTGCCCCAAAGCCCTTTTTAATTTCAAGTCATCTTTCTTAATCCCATTTCTCATATTACATCCTCTGCTTCACAGTGATACCCTTCAAGTGTTATCAAATGTCTCCTTTGTTGTTCTTTAGCCAGCCTGTATGTATTTAATCTAAAACTGTTCCTCATAAATCCAGGCTCCAAATACCTTTCCTGTGTATGCTGCTCTTCTTTCCATCTCTCCAGCTGTCAGTATCTTTCTGCTAACGAGACTTCAGCATCCCAAGTGACAGGAGACCTATGCTTATTAGGCTAAAATTGAATTGGTCTTTACTGCTATCAAATCAGTATTCTAAATTCATGTGTAATTTGCTGTCAGCTACTACTCTTAAGTCTCTTTTGGCATTACTGCTTTCCAGGGTTTCTCTCACTTATAGGAATCTATGTCTCAGATTATTTTTCCCTTGATAGGCTTGAACTAATTAATGTTTCTAAAATGCTTTTAAAATGGAAAGCACTATATAAATATTAAGTATCCTTATCTGTAATGGGAAACATGCTCCATTACCATTGTCACATAAACTTCACATCAACACACTTTATGCACAGTCCTTGGTCATGGGCACTTGATTTCCTAAAAAGCATTACTAAGTGAATACATTAATGAGAAATATTTATGTGTAGGCTATGTACACATAAGACCTGGGGCACACTTTGTATGTGTTACACACAGAAAATATAGCTCAAATCACTCTGTTGTTTATGTATTTAATGTAAACAGAATCTTAGTCCAGTTTGCAATTTTGCATATGTATTTTACACTAATTTTCCATGTATAAACACTGTCTTACTGAATTATTGACTACCTAGCAATGGCTGGTGCAGGGAATTGTTGAATACTAAATGAAATTATGTTTGCTAAGTTTAGGCAGATTAGGTATTAGCACCTTTAAACTGCAGGTAATGCAGAAGACTGCAAACCATTGTTATTTCAGAGTATATTTATCAGCATATGTTCCCACCACAGGGGTTGGTGATGTCTCACAGTGTCCTCAGGGACTGACAGTTCATAGCTTGTGGGTTTATAATACAAAGCACATGCCCAAGGGGCCAATGAGCACTGGGGAGACAGAGGAAGGAACCTCACCCAGATGTTTTGTTAAAGGAGTAATTAAGTAGGTTGGTGAGGTTTGTTCTTCCAAAATGCTGCAATTTTGGTCCTGGTCCAATAATCCACTTACCATGGAAGTCAGTGGAATTATTCAGAGATTTGAAGGTTAAATTTGTGTTTAAATGTTTTGTTTGCTTGGGATCTGCACAGTCAGCGCTCTCCAGGATTGGCCTACCATTTAGATCAGGGCTTTTTTTGAGTCTACCAGCTTTTGACTCATAAAGCTCTGTAACAAATTTTCTACAAGCCTCACTTCAAAGGGAGGTGGGTGACATATCTTCACTTATATCTGTATTTTTTTCCAACAGACCTATTTGCCATGGGCCATGCTATAAGGCATTTTTTCATATTCCTTTTTTTTTCTGGACTAGTGTCCCTCTGCAACTTTCAGACCAAAAAAGAAAAAAAACAACACTTAACCTTCTTGAAGACTATAAGGAAGCCATTCTGTCCAACTACCTAGTGTTGTTGTATGACAGCTTATGCTTGTTGAACTATATGTGTTGATGCTGAGTTTCTGAGCTATAGATGTGTTCCCTCTATCTCTTCCCACAGGAGGCTGATACACCTGTGCCATATTTGCTAAAACATAGTTTCAGATAAACCACCATCAGGCTGCTTATTTTGGAGATAGTTTAGGCAGAAAATCACATAGCCAATGCACCTGTCATGCTACCAAAAGAGTAAAAAAGGTGTGTTTGCCTCCCTTATAAAACCCATAAGGGAGCCCTAAACTCATATAAAATGTCTAGACTCTGGATAAACAGTCACCAAATCTGGTGCTGCTGCTGGTTACTGAATTACCATGAAGATGATGCTGTACAGTAATAATATGTCAGTCATGTTCAAGGATGAGAAGCAGGTTTAAGATTATCTTTGCCCTCCAGAAATCTGCATGGTCACCTACAGTCCCAAAGATGCAACTATAGGACCGGTTCCCTGAGCTCCATCACCAGAGCCAACCTTCACATTCAACACATTTAACTTCTTGGCTCAAGCACATCTCACCTCCTAAGACCCAGTGGGAGCATATGAGGATTTGCAATACATCTCTCAGTGTTATTATCATCTGTAATTGTTAACACCAGTCTCCTCAGCAGCATGACAAAATGCACCTCGACGAGCTGCAAAGGCATCCCCTTGCAGCTGCAGTATGCTCATATATTTCATGTAACATCATTATGAATTCAGGACAATCTGCACAGACATGAGGAAACCTCAAGGTGAATCAACAAAACATACAGGAAAAGAGCATATTTTTCTACACAGAGATAGCTGAATCAGGAGTACAGTATATGTTGTTGTAGTTTCACTCTGTCTACTTGATCACACAAGTTCAACCTAGTTTATTTTCTACATACTGATACAACACTTTCAGTTAAATATTACCATCCACACATTTTAATATGTTAAAATGGCTTCAGATTGTGTTTCCTGGCACAAAGTATCTAAACTACAACAACACAACTTTAGAAAAACATTTCCTGCATTCTCATGATTGCATAAACCAAGGGCACAAATAGTTTTTATTTATACTACCTCTATATTATTCTACTTCTTCTATACTACTTATCCTACATTCACAGTAAAAGATAACTACAAAGATGATGAGGACTACCACAGTTGGTTTGCAAGGGATTTCTGTAAAAGAGATTTTTGAGTTGATTTCAGCATCCTCAACAAACATGCTAGAAAACTCATAGCCATTTTAAAAAAAGTAATAGTGCCAGTAAACCAAATGTACCTGTCAGTAGTGACTACCTTCCCAGGTAATGTCTACCTCCTACTTCCTGTGGAAAATATTCATAAAAATGCCAACCTGAACTGGAAAGTAAAGCACCTGTTGCCATTGCCATAGGCAGCATGTTTAAAAGATCTAGAAACTGGGATAGACTTAAAAAAAATTTCCAAGATTTTATCCAGGAATACCCATTCTTTGTCTGAAAACCATATGGACTCCTTGCTTGAATATGGCTGAGCAAACTTTAATCAAATTATCTGGATCATGCCTGTGACAGAGAGAAATATTCAGAAGAGCTACAAAAATAAAATCAGATTTATTTACAGCACTGACCTAAGCAGAAGCTTGAATTGAGATTTAAAGATTTAAGAACTGAATAAAGGCACTACTTCATTCTGCTCATATTCAAAGTTACAGAGGAATAAACAGATAAATATAGCATTGAAATCAGTTTGGCTTTGCTGCACAGTAAGCTCTTATGAATGACCAACCTCTCCCCACCAGATATCTTAAAGAATAATTTGTTCCTACTCGAAAAGTTTGTATGCCAAGTTTCAGCACAGAATAAAATCTTTACAGAGGAGGTATAAATTTTGAAAAGTGGGCTCTATGTATTCACATACACTCCGTCATTACAGGGGCAGCAGGTGTCACTATAACAAATGATGTAAAGTTCAATTTAAACATCAGAGAACGTACTGAAATACTTTGGAAATTGCCACAGGTCACTAACATTTTATATGAAATAAAATTTAAAAAAACCCATAACAAACAAACAAACAAAAACCAAAACAAAACAAGGAAAAAAAACCAGAAAAACCAAACTCCCCTTGCTAACATTTAATTTCACCCCCCACAAGGCAAACACAGACACAGATTCTTTATAATTAACAGGACTGTGGTTTTACAGCTAAACATGGGCCAAGAAGTGAAAAGTTAACAAATCATTAGACAACATACATTGCTCTGTATGAGAACTGTAGCAATCTGCAAAATAGCTTAGGATACATGAGCATTAGGTCAACTGTTTTCAGTAGATAATTGCATGTATAAGCATCTTTACCTCACAGACAAGGCATGCAACATAACACAGGAATATTCTGGCAGTTTCAAAACAATTATATTTGCCTTCCATGTTATTTAAACAAATACAGGAAGTAAGGTCACTAATCACATTTATGGTTTAGTATTAAGAAAAAATTGCACATATTTTCTCTCCTCCCCTCCTTCCATTTTTCTGCAAATCATCATAGTTTCCATAGCAGCTACACTGTTTACAACACAATGGCCCCTTCCCCCTCCTTGCTAAGACTCCTTGATGTTACAAGGCACTTTAACACCTACTTAACTTTAAAGCTGGAGGTTTCCCATGGGAGTGCTGTTACCCTGTGTAGCTGCTTTGCCTGATACCTGAACAGAAAGTGAAGAAAAAGGAAGAACCTTTAGAAAACGTGAAGAAAAAGAAGAAATGCAACTATTTGCTTAAAGATAGTCCTCCTTTCCCAGATTGTCCTTCTATTCATAGAATCACAGAATGTTAGGGGTTGGAAGGGACCTCTAGAGATCATCGAGTGGAGCCCCCCTGCCAAAGCAGGATCACCCAGGGCATAGAATCATAGAATAATTTTGTCTGGAAGAGACCTTCAAGATCATCAAGTCTAATCTCAACCCTAGCCCTATGAAAATCACTAAACTGTGTCCCTAAGCACAACATCTGCTTGGTTCTTAAACACTTCCAAACGTGGTGACTCCACCACCTCCCTCGGCAGGCTATTCCAATGCCTAAGAACCCTTTCAGTAAAGACATTCTTCCAGCCTGAATCTCCCCTGGTTCAACTTCAGGCCATTTCTTCTTGTTCTATTGCTTGTCACTAGGAAGAACAGAGCAACTCCTGCCTCGCTAGAACTTCTCTTCAGGTAGTTGTACAGAGCAATAAGGTCTCCCCTCAGCCTTCTTTTCTCAAGGCTAAACAGCCCCATATCCTTCA
>JANHGN010023166.1:0-12724 GCA_024605025.1 Megaceryle maxima | reverse complement strand
AAGTTCCACCTAAACATAAGGGAAAAACTTCTTCACTGTGAAGTTGACAGAGCCCTGGAACAGGCTGCCCAGAGAGGCTGTGGAGTCTCCTTCTCTGGAGGCTTTCAAAACGCACCTCAGTATGTTTCTGCTCAACCTGCTCTAGATGAACCTGATTTGGCAGGGGGGTTGGACTAGATGATCTTCCAACCCCTTCCATCCTGTGATTCTGTGAAATAGCCTTGGTCAATGAGAGTATTTGAATGTCACTTTGTTAGGCTGTGCATTGCATTTGACAGAGCTAGCAAAGGAAATGAGAAGTGATAACTGATAGTGCCATGATTAGATCAGCCACCTTGGGAAAGGTGCTGAAGCAGAGATATTTCACTGAAATAAGGAGAATCATGGGAATAGATTTCTGGCAAGTGATCACAAAGGAGATATGGCCAGAATCAGAAATGGATTTTGCAGGCAGATAAAATGTAATAGATAGAAGGCAGATCAAAATGATATATTGTGAGCACCTATAGAGCAACTATAAAGTTTGTTCGCAGTTATTTGACAGAGAGATCCTAGAAAGGCTTAACTCCAAAATACACGTGCTGTGTTATTAAGTTTAATGTGAAGAAATAAAACAATGTTGCATTAAATTCTCTAGTAAAAAAGGAAGCTTTCTTCTCCCCAGCTACCCACCTCTGACTTCAGTAGAGTTGCATTTCTTTATATCACAAGATAGAAGTGGAACAGGAATCTCTTCTTGGGCTTCTAACTGACAAAGAGACATGAAAATGTACATTTCACTATTTTGTCTTGAAGGAAGTTGCTTTAATAATAAAGGGTAACTACTGGCAGTGAAAATTAATGCATTGTAATAAACTCATTACATGCATTTCTGATACCTAACCACGTTTCCTTCTTCTGCAGCTCACAGATGAAGCCATTCTTTAGGAGGCTACTTAGACATTTCCCAAGAAGAGGGTTAGCTTTATTGACTATTTAAAAAGGCTGCAATCATCCTGCTGTCCACATCTGTCTGTCTCCTCCTTAACAGGTTTAGCTAGTTAAAGACAATTAGTTTGCAGTTGGAACAGTGGCCTAGACACAAGACCTGATGAGAGAGCTAACTCAAGGAAATGCTGCTACCTGCGTTCAGTCATTAGACAACAGAGTTGATCATCAGAAGACAAGTGTGTTGACAGCCCATCTTTACTTGTTCCCACACACACAAGACTTTGAAATCAGTCTATGGGCTTAAGGGTCTGCAAATCAGTAAAAGCCAATACACTGTGCCCTGGGGGCTGAGTTTGGCCCTCTACCAGACAATGAAGGGAGGAGCAAAGTGTTGAAATTTGCACTAAGTAATGGATTGCACATTGTTCATAACAAGATACAGATTTCATGGTTACAGCAAAATAAATCTACGTTGTGGCATATCTGTGTATAAAGAAGCCTTCTCATCTGCTTGCTCCAATGAGCCATATGTGCATCACTCATGCTGCCAGAGTGGGAATACTCACATAAATCACCTTTGGTATCAAGGGAGAATGCACTTGGGAGAGTGAAGAAGTCTGGGGAAGAGCCAAATATTAACACTGTTTACCTACTACTGGACTACAAACTAATAATAATCATTATCACCATCGCTATACTAATGACAGCACTGGAGCACAAAATTCTGCATCCATAAAATCAGATATGACTGTGACTGTGTCCCATGAGAGCTCCCCATGAATACATGAAGGTGGACTTCAAGCATCAACTACTTACACGATCAAATATCAAGCTACTCGCTCAGGCAAAACCTTGAATGAAATCAGCTAAGAAAATCAGAGTCCATAGATTTGGGCATGAAAAGGGACAAGCTTCAATTTTTGCCAGCATTCACACCCACACTGGCACCAGAAGGAAAGACTGTCTAGATTTTCCACAGTGCCATGCTGCTTCCTTCAACACTTGTAGAACTTAAGGTGCTTCCTCACCTACAGGTGCTCAGCTTCTTGTCCCTCATGTCTGGAAACAAGTTTAATTCCCAGCACTAGTACCTGAGAGTCTCCATCAAAACAAAGCTCTACTTTTGAAATAAAAGCACCTCTTCCCAACAGCCCATGAGCTGAATCCTGCTGCCTGACTTTGTCATCGTTGTTCTGAATGAGCAAGAGGTGGGAAGAGCAGTTTCTGTCTATATTAATCAATATTTAGGTGGTTTCCTGCCCATTCATTCATGTGCTGAAAGTGATTTTGATAACAAGAAATCCAGTGAAAGGCCAGTAGCAGTTGCTTAAGAAATGCCAATGAAACCGTGCATATCCTCCAAATTTTCCCCAGTGTTCCTATGTTACTGGAAGGTGACAGGAACTTAAATAAAGCATGTGAAATATGACATCGGGACATATAACTATATTGGTGTAGAGACTTCTATACTGGAATAATTTTTGCTCCAAATACTTCATTTAGGCTGTACGTTTTTGAGAATAGGAAAAAAATACCTTTTTCTCTATGACAGAAAAGGGTGCTTGGGATCCCTGCTGCTCTGTGGTCCCAGCTCTTACACCCACACAATTAGCAGTAGCTAACAGTAGTAAGAGATTGAACACAAACTCAGAATGAAAATTACTATGAGAAAAACAAATCCTGCTCCAGATTTCAAAGCAGTTCCTGAACTGCCCACATCACACCGTGAACAGGCATCTTCTTTTGAGCAGAAAGCACTTGGCACAAAAAATCAAGAAGGGAAGAAGCCTGGCTTGAGTAAACCAACAGCAGCCCACACGGGGAGTGGGCAGAGTCCACCAGTTTGGGACATAATCCTGCCAGGGAGAAAAGGCAAATGGGCAAGACTGATTCTATTCTTTATCATCAGGACAGCAAAGGCTGGTTCATGCAGCTCCTTGACAAAAGATAACACAGCTTTTCTGGTAAAGCCTTTGCTACTAATACTGTGAAACTGCTCCCTCAATAAGGGGCTCAAGGACTATACACTTGCCTGGCCCTTTCTTCATCTGTTGCACCTCTTGAACATTTCCACACAACTCTCCAATCTGACAGTACAGGCATGAATCACTAGGAAGTCCCATCCTACAGACATAATCTTTAATCAGCATGGGTGACTTCTGAGGGTGCACAGCCTCACTGCCAGCACATTAGGAATCAGGCCAAGGCTACTGCCTGAGCTCACACTGGCCCTCAACATCCCAGCAGCTGTGTGAGACCAGGACTGGGTGTAAGCCCCTCAGCTCTGCAACTGCCAACAGCCATTGCCAGAGGGTAACTACTGCTTATGAAGATAACCCACCTGAGTGACTTGTGGTGAAAGACTTTGCATACTGCTGCTGTGCCTCTGAGCCCTCCATATCTTTCCTTGCTTTTCCCAGGAGTCCTCTCTCAACTATTTTAGCATCAAGATGCCCAGATCCTTTTCTCAAACTGCTGCAATGGCAGCAACACATGCTTTCAGTACCACTAGAAAAGAAATAAATTATTCCTCCTGGAAAGACAAAATCTTTTCTGTTCCTGAAGACAACGACTTTCCAACCCAGGCTGGCTGCCTCTGAGGTGCTGAATAGGGAGCTCATCAGCATCACAAAAGAGGAATGGGACTGTCCTCACTCATCAGAAACAGCACGCTGCCTTACAAAATAATAAATTTTAAAAAATAAAAATAAAAAGTTTACTTTTCATTTCTGATGCTTTTTTTAATTTTTATTGTCTTGGTACGACTAAGCTGGTCTCATTTCTAGTCGGGCTGCTTCCAGTTGCTGCAGCAGGCCCCAGGACTGTAAATGGGTTACAGTTGCTCCAATAATGAGACCTGCTTATGAACAAGGCTGACCATTCTAACACACATGCCTGATTTCTACATTTTCCTCCTTTTTTTTTTTTTTTTTTCCCTATATCTTACCTCATTTTTTCCAGTCCATGTTTTCTTCCTCCTTGCACAAACTTACTCCAGGATGAAATGTGTCCAGAAGGAGATCTCCTGCTCAGTCACAACAAAAGCTGAAGCTGTGATATTTCCTTGGGACCTTCTTCATCACACCCCAGCCCTGCTCCCGCCAGACATCCCAGGCCAGAAGAGAACTCACCTGCCACCCCCTCTGCCCCCTCATGCCCACGGGTGGTTCATCACCAACCCACTGCCCCACATGGGGCCAAATAACGGCGGTACAGCAGCCACAGCTATAATGCCAGTATATTTAATCAAAACCCTGTAACTTCCCTGCTCCTGTCTCAATCTCCTGAGCAATAACCCAACTGCAGCACCTCCCCTGGGACCCCAACTGCAGTAGGCACTGCACCCAGCTAGAGGTCCTCAGGGTAAACCAGGGCTGACATGGAACAGGGAACTGCAGAGCTCTGCTCAGAGCATCCACAACTGCACCACAAAGCGCAGCGTCAGTTAGTGATGCTGCCATAACCGTCCACAGGACATCAAGGTCTGCTGTACCATCACATGAAACTACTCTGCAACAACATGAGACACAGGGGGCAGAAATCAGACATACCAGTTAAGACGCGCTTTATTTATAGCTCAGCTTTTCAAAGTTTACTAATTGTAGTAGAGCTTATTCACAGCTCATGTCTCCAAAGAAGTCAACATCATTCCCTTTCTCTTCTCAACCTTAAGTAATATTTGATAAGTTTTTTATCCTTCCAGTCGTTCCAGACTGAAGGACTTTTGTTCCACCTTGGCAATTGCTCTGTACCTCCGTGTCCTGCTGTAGCCTTGGCCTTTTCCCCCCACCCCCCCATTCCCTCTCTCCCTCACCACATGCACGATCTTGCTCACTCATGCACCAATCACTACCGTGCCAATGAGAAACATACTTGTGTCACTGACTCGCCTCTCCAGCCAAGCCCATCTCTCAGCCTGCCTTGCTGACATCTCTTGGCTGGGCATCTTATCGGCAAATCAAACCCAATATAGCTGCAATGGACCTTTTGATCTTTCTTCATTTGCCCAGCCTCTCTATCACTTCTGAACAAATTTCCACCTTCCCTGTTACTCAGGTCTATAACCTCTTCAGTTCCACATTCTTCTCATCTTCACTCTTCCTGTTATACCACCTGACAGACCAACAGCTGGTGTAAGTCAGTGTAATTCCACTAACTCCAACAGCATTACACTAATTTACAAGAGATTAATTTCTGTCCTGGTGCCTCTGAAAGTAAATATATTCTATCTGACAAGTAAAAACCTTCAGACAAGTCACTCAACATCTCCTGTATTTGTTACTGTGACCTTCTGTCCTCTAGTCTCCCAACAGCCACACTTTTCAGTATGTGTAACCTCCTGAAATTCTTACCTCACCATTACTTCTCTGCTGCTTCCAACCCAGAAGTTTTGTTTCCACCCTCTCTCAAGACTGTCCACTCATCAGCTATGCTTGGCTTCTTATGCCTTCTGAATATGCTTGAAGTAATTTGGTGTGCTAACAGTATTTAATTAGCAGTTACAAGCAATGCAGTTACAAGCAAGCAGTTACAAACAATAATTCAGAGGTTTTATGCTAGACAGAAAAAGGGGAGGAAGGGGAGGAAGGTCACCATGAAAGTTCAACACCCAATTTCAGATTAGGACAATTAAAAAGCACCTGTTTAACACAATGTGGACACACACCTGCAAACTTAGGTACTGTGTGGGTGGTGAGGAATGCCTCTGGGAAGGGGCAACTTGTGGATGTCTCATCCCTGGAAGTGTTCAAGGCCAGGTTGGATAGGGATCTGAGTAACCTGGTCTAGTGGGAGGTGTCCTTGCCAATGGCAGGGGGAATGGAATTAGATGATCTTTAAGGTCCCTTCCAATCTAAGCCATTCTATGATTAAACACCAAGATTAAATGAAGTGTTATGTGTTATTTGTGCCATCGTAACACCAAGCATCAATTCCAGGTATGGAACCTGTAAGTCTCATAGCTATTTTAATACCAGTATAAATCTCTGCTTAAACCAAACATACCACCATGTAAAATGATTGAAACAATACCACATTAACACCCTGGGTCTTCACACTCTCTAGACCATATGGTTAAGTTTTGTAATGGCTGGAGGCTTGGCACTTAGTGGCTCAAACCCAATCATCACTGCTATCCTTGAATAAATGTTCCCATTTTGTAAAAACAAACAAACAAAAACACACACACACACACACACACAAAAAAAAAAAAACCCACACAAAAAAAAACCCCACCACACCTCAGAAATACCTTGTATGTTTTATTCCATTTACTGTCTACTAGAAAAAGAGAAAAGCTCTTTCCAAAAAGCAGAAGAGCATCTGCATTTAGGGTTTTCCACACCTGGAGGGATGCGAGAGTATGGAAGATCAGGCCCTTAATTGAAGTTCTAAGGAGTTCACCATATGCACAGTGCCAGAATGATAAAATGTTAATAATTCACTAATATATTTTCACTTCATTAACATTTCACTCCTCTGCAAAACACAGAGTGAGAAAACCCCAGTGAAGACAATGATAAAAATAGGATGAAAACATTTGGATCCCTTCTCCACCTACAACAAAAAAAAAGCTTTAGAAAATCTGGTGTTAAAATTAACATATTAATTGGGTAGTTTCTACAAATGATCTGCTGTAAACTCCAGATCAAAACAAGTTGGAGTTAGGGGTAAAATAAGATTTAATCCAGTTAAATCTGGATGGGTCAAATCTTCAGCTTTCTTCCCCTTCTAATAACCTCTTGTAACCCCACTAATGCCTCTGCTCTTTCTACAGCAAGCCCAGCCAGTAACTAAATTGGCACTGAGAAGAGCTTACTAAAGGGAGTAACACTGAGCGCTGCTCTGCGAGGATGGGTCAGCTGAGGAGTTTGCATCTGCTCACTGTGCTGGAAGCTGACTTTATCCAGCGAAAAGGTTAGCCTCTCTACAAAGCCCAGGAGGAAAAAAAAACCCAAAACACCCAAACCCAAACCAGCTCTGTACCAGAAAACTGCAGAGCTGCCAGGGGCTTGGAAAGGGGAGCCTTGCAAGTCTAAGACAGGAGGCAGGGTCACAGGAGACACAAGGCTGCTGCTCGGTTCAGCAGGGCGGGCACAGGTTTTGCAAAGAACTACAAGGAAAAGAGCAACAGCTTTGCCATACAGTATTAAGAAGCAATTTCCAACTAAGCTGCCATTCTGTAAAATGCTTCCCAGAATCTAGCTTGGATTGCCTGGTACATAAAGCCCCATCGGTTAGGAAGTCTGGTATATTTTCCTTGTGACAAAAATATGTGTGGACATCGTGAGAAGGCTATATCAGCAAATAGGTGGCAGGTAAGCAATTTGCAATTAGGCTCCTGCCACAGAACCTTGCACTTAACCTAAGCAAACAGAGTTCACATACAGGATCCCACCACAACCCTGCATGTGGGAGGTGGGCAAAGCAAGATGATAGTGTGGGACAAAACCATCCTGGTCTTTAAAGAATACCTATCTTTATTTGGTTTTAACCTATTTTCAGTAAAAGGCAAAAACATCCATTGTTGGAAATTTCATTGCATTGGCTACCATTGATATAAATTCCTGACAATGTTGGAAAAAACAGCAATGTCAAAGAGCTAAGCAGATCTTTCCATTCAGTGGCACCTATCAACACTGACCACAGGTCACAACCTTGCCATCTGTCTGTCCTGCAGTCAGTGCCGACCCACAGAAAGACCACCTTCAGCAAAGAGACTCTTAGACTATGGACAGAGAAATAAAAGGAAAGAGTGACAAAATACTGTCCAGCATAATGATCAGAAGCTTGACCTCCACTAGACTTAGCCTCTTCTATTTTTGTAAACATTACAGAATAGATCAGCTTTAGGGAGAGTTTTGAAAGAGTGTAACATGTCACTTCTGTTCCTCCCCAAGAGAAGTGAATAAAAACTGACCCCTGGCAAGCAAGCAGCCACCAGCACCTGGGCTAACATGAGGGTGGTCCTACACAATTTGAACCACCTGAAAGTTGTGTGTCAAGTTTTAGCCTCTTCCCAGACCCCTCTCACCAGCCACCTCCAGACTGGGGCTACCCCATCTCTTTGTGCACATCCTTAAGGTGGACAACTGAGGTGTGGGGAGCCTCACTTAATGGGCTACACAGCTAACCAAGCTGTAAACTTTAGGCTAGACAACCAGCTTCAGATCAATTAAAAGTCCCAAGTCTGCTAAAGGCACCTACAGTGTTACAGTGAAGTTAAGGAGGGTTTGAGTTACCCTGATGTTTGACAGCTGAACTTCAGGCACCTTGAATGGAATAGGATTTCCAAAGCCTAGGGGAGAGTTGCTTCCCAAAACTGCCTTGCCTTCCAAGCGTCTGGTTTCCCAGAATTAGCTGATCATCTCTGGAAAAACACAGCCATAAGTTTTACATCTCAATGAAACGCTGTTTTGTTGAAGTCTTTTTTTTTTCTTCATTATTTTGTTAGTTTTACTTTGGCTTGGCCATGAGAGCAGGTAACGAGCCAAATGCAGATTCATTACACATATTTCAAAACTGTAGCCAGAGTCGTGCTGCACTGTGTTACATCTTAAGTCATGAACCAGCAAATTCTAGAATCAGCCAGGATGGTCCCATTACAGCCCAGCTTAGGCTTCTGGGCAGCCCTGGCCATCTCTTCTGCCAGGAACAGCCCTTAACACCAAGGCATCTCCTATGCCAAATATCACTACTTGAAGCCACTCGGTATGCCAGGCAGGTTCTTATAAGTTTACATAACTTTTCCATGTTTCACCTTCAAAATTCTCTGAAAGTTCAGCTTAACACAAAATACTCCATTGGGAGCTGACACCAGAGAAATAATGTTTATTTCACCGAACCTTCCTGCTTACTAAAACACAAAGACCCCAACCCTCCCCTTTAGTCTGGACCTTCATCCAAAACCATGTCTAATTTTACAAGTCTCCAACCTGTCACCACAGAGACACCAGGGCAGATGGAGACCAGTAAATTACTGGTATTTTCTGGAACCACTGCTCATATTCTCACTCCCAACCACATGCCCCAAATACATACACACTGTATTGGCAACATTAGCACGAGTGCATTCGGGAAAAGCAGACACATTTTCAAAGTTTTAATTCATTAGCAATTGGTAATCAAGGGGCAATTCATTCGAGCTCTGCTCCTAATATGCCCTGCAACTTTAAGGAGTCCATGCAAAATGCTACATTTTGGCCTCCGATGCTCATACAGCTTCTGTGGATAGTAAAAAATTAATTTCTGTAAAGTGCTTTATGATCCATGATGAAAGGCAGTTCACAAATGTAAGGACTTCTATTAGAAAATTAACTGGTACATTTTTTGATTTTTCATTCTAAGGGGGGGATCCTATCTGCGTATCACTAATGAGACTCAAAAGGTATACACTGCAAATTGGATACTTCTGAAAATGCGGCCCAGAGAGGTTGGTAGGTGGTTTTTTATAACAGCAAAATACAGCAGGACAGCACAAGCATTTAAATTCTTGCATTTCCCTCGGGAATAACTGACATGATAAAACTTTTACAAACTAAAACCATTAGAAATAAATAGAGTAGCACAGACATGGAGGACGATGAAGGGTAAATCTAGAAAGCACCTAATCCAGCTCATTTCCTTCAGTGTGTAAAAACCAGTAACTGACACACTTCCTGCCAGCAAACCTTCCTGAAGATAACGGTGCTCCCAGCAACAGGAAATTCACTCCTAGAAGCAAGCACGCTTTCACTACCAAGCCAAACTTTCTCCATTTGAACTCTACAGCAATTAAAAGCAGCATCTGGCTAATCAGATGTGAGCTGGATTAAACATGCAACTGCCCAACTCCCTAAGCCTTTCCCCAACACAGGGAGGGGTTACCAGCTCCTGTACCCTGGTGCCATCCCAGTCCACCAGCCAACGAGGACTCCTCAAGTATTAGCAGGTGTTGCTCCTGCTGACTTTACTACCTCTTTCTTTAGGCTGCTCTGCCCACAGCCAATCAGATTTTAAAACAAGGCCTTGCATTTTTCAGATGGCAAGATCCAAAGGTGTGGGTAGACAGGGTGCTGAGCACCTTCACCTCAGCACCCTGTGGGATTTACCTCCTGATCCACGTGACCTGCTTCCCAGCCTCCCATTTTCTTAAGAAATAATGATGTAAAAAAAACATGCAGGCAAAGAAACAACAGAGGTCAAACTGGTCATTTAAGGCTTCAAAGTGATGATGTATATATAGTGGGTGAAGCACACAAGTGCTTTTTCTCAGACTGGTCACTACAAAACGAAGACTAAAGGAAGCAACAAAATTAAGTATCTCAGAGAAAACGCAGAGACTACCGAAAAGCAACTTTCCATCAAAAACATCTGATAACAACCACTGCTGCCCAAGAAAATTAGCAAAAACATTACAACATTTCTTGTGAGTTTGCAGTGAAATACCTCTCTCCTGCTCTAAAAGCAAAGCAGCTCTCCTTTCACACGCAATAAACTTTCAATAGTCCAGCAAACTAAAACTTCCTTTTACTGCAATAATAGTCTGATTTTCTCATGCTCAGTAATGAAGTATATTTTATTCTCATATCTCTGCTTTTGTCCTTAAATAGCCTACTATATCCCAACAGCAACTTTTTTTTTCTTTAATGAAAAGGAATTGCCCAGGGTTTCCCATAGCCATTTGCCACCTTTGTTTTTGAGGGTTTGGGGTTTTTTTGCAGGTGAGACAGAATTGTGAAATCAGCCTTAATATTCAATTCCAAATCATTACATTTTAGTATAACTTTGAAATGAGGAGGAACAGAGGGAGAACTAATCAGTCCCATCTTTCTCTCCCAAGTCCATAGATTCCCATGAAAAGAAACATGGCCTGGTTATTTGATTGAAAGAAGAAAAAAAAAAAAAAGAGGTCATCCCTCCTACTTTTGTTTTTTAACCCCCATGGTGCTCTTGCTTTAAGCTTTTCCTTCTCATCATTCGTCTGCCTGTTGCCCCCCCCCACCCCCCCAGCAGCCTCTCCCTGGCTGCAGGCCTGGCTGGGGCAGGACGTCCACCATATGGAGGCAGCCGGGCTGCATCTCCCCAACTCCTCTTTGGGTGAAAAGCGCGGGACAAGGTCCAGAGAGGAAAGAGGGGAGACGGCAGCACGGGGGTTTTATTGTAAAATGACCTTCATTTGACAGGCACGTTCTCAGGTTTCAACAGATGCTGTGGGAAAGGCAACAGCAGCCAAGGCGGTATGCAGGCATTTCTGATGATATGCAGACTTTTCTTTTTCTTTCCTTTTTTTTTTTAATAGATGGAGGGGGGCAAGTCTTCTCAGTTTCCATGACAACAGTGTCTCCACTTGTCTGTTATTAGATACCATCCACTTCCTGTGTCTAAATTTTTAAACCAATCAGAAAAGTGTTTATAGATTTTTTTACAGCTCCTGGGACGGTCCCTCTCCTCCAAGAGAGCTACTTTACTGACACGTAACGCTTAGGCAGCCAGGGCTGCAAGGCCTTATATTTTCGGCTGCAAAGTGATCACAGTTTATGTTGTTTACCGGCTGATACGTGGGCTACGCTGGAGAAAACCGGGGGTTTGCTGCCTCATTTACAGTGCCCGTAACAAACGCTACCACGTTGGGTTTTTTTTTTTAATACTGCACAAACTCATTCTCATTGTTTGCTCGTTTTTGTTTCTGATTCATCCCATGAAACAGCACGAGCCCTCCCTGCGTGAAAAAAAGATGGTCTGAGGGACGCCGTTATCCCACCGGAGTAACGGTCTGCTCTGACGTAAATGGCTCCACAGCACAACATCGCCTGCTGCAATTAAAGTTTCAGTAAACTGGGCTCTAAGAGCAGTCGTGCCGTAGCCATGCAAACGCATTTTCACAGAGATATCTCCGATAATATAAATAATAACTGACTGCAGCGTACTTGGCAGGTTAATAACGAAATCCTCCTCCGGAGTGCAGGGACACATGCGTATATTGCCAAGAAATTAATTCGTCGTAACTCCAGGTAAGTTAAGAGCCAGAACCGAAGAATGGCTAGCAAAGGGGAGTTGATGACAAAATACGAAAATACCTTTTCTGGCGGCTCTGACAGACCAGCCCTACCAGAGGATGCCCTTCAGACGTGTGTGTAGACACAGACGGAGCCCCTCAAGTACGGGGCGGCTTCTTGCCGGGCACAGATCTAACAGCCAGCGGCACGCAGGAACAAAAGGGAGACGACGGGGCGGCTGCCCGCCGCCAGCTGCCCCACCAGCGCCCGCCGGGGCCCGGCCGGAGCTACAGGCGCCGCGACCCTTCCGCCCAGCCCGCCCGCCGCGGCCAGGCGCCCCGCGAAGAGCCGTCGCTGTCGGGGGACAGCGCGCCCGGGCTGTGGCCCGGCCCAGCCCGGGACGCCCTTCCCCGCCGCCTGCCCCCTGCGTTCCGTTCCGCGCCGCCCTCCCTTCCGCGTCCCCAGCGCGGCCGGGCTGAGCGCCGGCGGGACAGGGGCGGGCAGCGCGGGACAGCCTCAATTAACGCCCCGGGGCGGCGGCGCCGCCGCCCGTCCGCGGCGGCCAACGGCCCAGCGGCCCCAAAAGTTTGGCCGAGGAATCCCTGCCCCGGGAGGGACGGGGCGCGGGCGGGCTGGCTGGCACCTACCCACCCGCACACACTCCCAATGACACCGCGAAACGCCAGCGCCACCGCTTACCTACTCGCCGCGGCCCTTTAGGCTCCCGCCGCCGCGGGGGTGGGTGCTCCCCGCGGCCGGCCCCGCTCCGCGCCCCGCGGCGGGAGGCAGCCGCAGCCCGCGCCGCCGCCTGCCGCCCA
>JANHGN010023162.1:0-16357 GCA_024605025.1 Megaceryle maxima | reverse complement strand
GATTTTATGCCTAAAGAACTAAATCACTTGATTTAAACCTGTAGAATATATTTATTATTCAAAATAAATTTACCTGTCTTATAAAAGCTAGCTAAAAAATGTGATATAGTAACTTCATGTATCTGTAATTCCATCCTCTTCATTAAAATAGCCTTTAGCATGAAGGAATTTCCTTTTATTAGTTACTCTACAGAAGGTTCAAACTGAAAAAAATCTTTAGGTTGTTTTTGGGAATTCATTTTTCTTTGATCATATTCAAATCCATTGCTTAAAATTTGCTAAACTGAAAACTATCTCCACCCTAAGATTTCTTAGAAATGTAATTTAGTGAATATTAAAAACAAAACAAAACACCCATCCTAGCCCTTTAGGAATTCCATTTACAACATATCTCAAAACCGTAACTGATTTGTTTCCCATTACCCCTGCTTGTAAGACAGCATAAAAATGGGGGGGGGGGGGGGGGGAGAAAATGAGGAAAGTTAAATGTGGGCACTCATACAAGAAATACAGAAGTATCACATGCAGAGTGGCCTGAACAAAGGGAATTATACAACAGATGTGCTAAAATCCAAGCTACAATATGCATGTCATATCTCAAACTCTCCCACTTAAAGTAAAATCCTTGTCAACTTGAGGCTAATCCTACTCCCTATACTCACACAAGTAGTTCCTCAGGCAGTGAAACCATTTCTTGCCTAAGGCAAATAGGAATTGCCTTGAACCTGAAATCAGCCAGAACTGCTCCTCTTCCATTTAAATTCAACAGCAATTGGGCTCATCAATTGTAAGCACAGTACTTGACATCAAACAATATATACTACTACAACATTAAATATATATATATTGCTTATAGTCATTATATTGACATTTAAAAGGATTTTTATTTCCAGAAATGAGCTGTGTGAAACTGTTATTTAACAGCAGAAAAGACTTCCCAGAAAGTCTCCAGAAGGGGCTCAGGTCATCTAAGCAGATTCCAATACAAATACAAGATGTTTCTCTTGTGAGAATAAGAAACTGGAGCTGAATCTAAAATATCATTTAAGAAAAGTGATATGCAAAAAGTACCTATCTGGATTCCTGCCTTCCTTCTACCAAAGTGATCATTCCCCTCAGTTCAGCACTCGAGAGTCCACATCTGGAGCATTATGGGTACCTTTGGGCTCCCCAACAAATGCAAGATGTGGATACACTGGAGAGAGACCAGTGGAGGGTAACCAACATGATTAGAGCACTGAAATGTCTCTGTACAACGAAGGACTGAGCATATTGGATTTTTCAACCTGGAGAAGGCTTAGGGGTATCCCATTGCTGCCTTCAGCTACGTATCAGGAGGGTATAGAGAAGATGGAGACAAACTCTCTCCAGAGATAAAATGCTAAGAGATGTTACTACACAGGCAATGCAGATTAGATAGAAGGAAAAATGTTTCACCATGAGGATAGCTTTAATGGGAATAGAGGCCAGAGAGATTTCAGTCTCCTACCTTGGAGATATCAATGACTTGTCCGGACAAGGGTCTGGACAACCTCCTCTAATTGGATCTGCTTTTAGTCAAAGGATGAACATGGTGACCTCCAAAATCCCCTTCCAAACTACGCTGTACCACAGCATTGTGAGATCAATGGGAAAGGTTTTCAGTTAAATTATGAGAACAAGGAGAGCAAAAAATAAGTAGCACACAAATTTATGCCTACAAATATCAAGGTTGTATTGCTGTTCCATTCTTTAATGGAAAATGATGGTAAAAATATCTGAAAAACACTTTCAAAAATGTTGAGCCTTTTCATAAAAAAATAAGTTGAAAATAAAAGATAGGCATTAAGATTCTCCATGCAAAAATGGCTGTCTTTTGTCAAAATTTAAGTAATTTTTTGATAAAGTGGAATGAACATCAGGATTATTTTCAAAAAAGAATAATTTGTAAAATTTTCCCTCAAATAATTCTCTTTATTACTTTTCAGAATGCAGCTAGCTGTGAAAGCATGAGATGCTTCCTGTAAAATTCCCATCTCTCTTTTCCTGACCTCGTTTGTTTTCAGCAGCAAGCACAGATTTATATAGCCTGGTTCACCACGCAGTGGAAACCCCCAGCACGGTATCACCTTAGCCCAGGGCGTGCTGTAACTGGCTTGCACAGAAATGGCAGAGCACTGGGAATGCCCAGCACTTCTGGCACTGCTGGTCTTGCACAGGTGCAGGTCTAGCTGAGCTGAAGTAAGACCTGGCCAAGTAATGTGAAGGCAAATGTATCTGCAACCATTTGATGATGAGACTCGTACAGCAGCTAACACCGATGAAAACTCACTGATACTAGATCAATGCTATTACCACTGACAAGGCACAAAATTTTCTATGCAGAAAAGACTTTCTGTTCCTATAAAAGTGATTAATCAGTTTTGCTCATCCTGAAGCATCTTATCCAAGACTAATTGTATAATCCAAATGACATTTATTTCATTACCACCTTTTCTAAAAAAAACCAACCAAACAAAAAAAGGTGATTAAAAGTAACCCCCAAATGTTCCTTTACTGATACATCAAAATTCTCAATCAAAAAGAGATCTCGTCATATAAGTAAAAATTATTTTGCCTTACAAAAATTGGCTGTCACAAAAAGTCCACGTGGGTAGCACAGGAGCAACCACACTTAAGTGTCAGTTCAGCACTGAGCTCCAAGATTCTCAAATGAAACCACAGGAGATGGTAAGCTGAGTTGAGGAGGTCTGTCACTTCAGCAGACTGCACTAACGGCACAGTTTTATAATGAGGTCCCTAGATTGACAAAAATGTAAAATCATCCAAGAATAAAATTATCTGCCTTCAGCAAGGGTCTCACACTGATTTTCCCTTATCAGTAAATTGGGAAACACCAATTGAGGATGGCAACTCTGTAGAGGTCCACCTGTAAGGAATGCAATTCTGAACCTTACCTAAATGTACTTGAACTCCTAGTCAGCCACGCTCCCTGGCTAAACGTAAGGCACCATTTAGGAAAGAAACCATCACCAAAATTTGCAGAATAACTTAACAGAAATTCCTGAAATTTAAAATGAAGAAAATATTTTAATATACTTAAGTACAGCATTACATGTGCATGACTCTTCATATGTAAAATGAGGCCATGGTGGCATGTATCCAAGAAACTAACAGAAAGTCAGCTTTACATATATGTACATAGATTCACAACTTCCTGCTGTAACTAAACAAGAGTCCCCAAATGAAACCATACTGATTCCAACTATTGAAATCATAGAGGAGTCATCTATCAAGGAGTCACATTCTGAGGGCTTGAAGAAATCAATCACAAGATAATTTCTGCAGCAGCATTTTGAGGGAGGTTTAGGGTAGAACTGTGTTAAGAATCAAGGTACTATAGTTTTGGCAAACAGTGTAAGCATCTCTGAGCCATAACAAAACATACTTATAAATTTCTAGTAAACCCTCATTTCAACCTCAAGACTCACTTAATGCCTGCCTACATTAATAAACAAAGTGATCAATGACAGCAGGAAACTTTTTACAGGAAAACTTCAGAGTTCACAAGTTTTATGTCCACCCCAGACTTAACTACAACTCTGAAACCATTGCTATTGAAAAAAAAAACCCCATGAACAGCCTAGATATTGACAGTAAAGTTGTTCTAACGTGAGAGCACTTGATCTCAGGACTACAGAACCACCCAGGGGCAGGGAAGAAGGATGCCTACATATTCGTGGAGCATCCATTTCCATTTCCCTCCCTCACAAGCAGCATCAATTGGACCAATCTGCATGTGCCTGCAGGCCTAACGCACATACGAGAGAAAGAAAGGGCATGTATAACTTGGTCCAAAATAAATTCTAACTGCTGACAGAACATACCAAAAACTATGCATTACTCCTTGCATTATTTACCTAAGCAGCTAATGGCATGTTTTGCTTAGAAGTAAACAAATATGAAAGCTCATATCCCTTAGTACCCACTGCAACACTATTTGTCTCCAGCACTAGGGCACTTATCATTGACAAAGAGAAAGGCTTCCAAGATCTCCGTTAAGTCAATCCCACTATCATAAAGTGGTTTTAGCTCTTACTTTGACTACATTCTTCTTCTGGCACCCATCCAGCTACAGCGAATTATTTCCGCTGCACTGCTCCGATAATCCCGTCCATCCCCGCGGGTTTATACCCAGGGAGTCCCCTCCCTTTTAGCCGAAGTGCTGGGCTGGACTCGGCTTTCAAGAGCCGTTATCCGCCTACAGCTCCTAATCCCCGCAGTGTCCGTAACACTTCCCTTCCCTTTCACCGGGGACTGCGGGGGGAAAGGTGGAAGGCGCGGAGCCGGGGTTACTCCAGGCCCTGGTTGCTCAGGAGCACCCCCCAGGACGAGTCAAGCCTCCACGTTATGTGCAGCCCCGAGCATCCCGCGGCGGCCTCGCCTGCCGTGCGGCCTGCGCCGGCTCTGCTGCCTCCGGGCCCCGCTCCCCGCCGGCCCACCCCGTGCACCCCGGGGGCCCCGTTCCCCTCAGGCCGGGCCGCCCCGTCTCCGTCCCTCCCCGCCGCGGCTGGAGGTAGGGCAGAGGAGGGGGAGCTCCGTCCGGCCCCCGCGGGGCGGAGGTCACCCGCCTCCCCCCGCCCTCCGCCCATGGGCGCCGGCTCCGTCCAGCCGCCGCTCCGACCCCGCGCGCAGGAGGAGGCGGCGGGGCGCGTCTCCCGGCGGCGGCTACCGCGTCCGCCTCGCCGCCCGCCGCCAGGGAGCCGCGGCGGAGGCGCATGGAGACAACGGCCGCGGCTGTGTGCTGGGGTAAGGCGCGATGAGCCGGCGAGAGCCGCTCCGGGCGCCCGCCTCTGCCGCGGGCGGCTGCGGGGGGCCGGCGGCGGCCCGCGGCCAGTCAGGACTGTGCCCCGGGTGGCGCCGCAGGACGGGCGGCGGCGGCGTGCCACGGCGGGGTGGGTGACCGCGGAAACTTTCGGGAATCCCTCCCGAAAAAGTAGAACCCCCCCGCCAGGGCTGTGCCCCAAGCAATGCTGCGCGGGGTGCGGCCATGGGGGCCAGCGCTGAGTCGGAGGGAAAAAGCCGCTGAGGAATATCAGCGGCGAGGTGCCGGAGCCAGGACCATCCCCGTAGCAGAGGGCAAGGCGGAGATAGAGCACGCTTCATCGGGATAGAAATGCAGCCTAGGCAAAACACTGTGCATATGCTGTATTACATCCGACTGACTATCAGGGGCTAACATTTTGTGTGCATCTGCAGGAGCAAACAAGCCCATCTTTTAAGAAAAGTGAACGTTTTGTTATTTAGGACACGTTTTACTCGTGTGCATTTTGTTGCCTGCAGGTAAAAATCTTTGAAGTGCAAATTATAAATATTAAAGCTTAAATGCACAGGGGGAGTATGTATCAAATTTTAGAATAAATTTATTCCAACCCAGTTTGACACGAACACGCCTAATGCATTCAGGATGCACTCAAATGAGGAAACAATTATTTTGCTTTACAGGGGTAGGTACCTGTTTCAGAGAATGGTGAATGACTTAATAATTAGCATATTTATATAACACGTTGTTTATAAATGAAGTTTTGAATCTACAAGTCATTAAGTCATAGATAATATCATTTCCTTAACTGAAGTGATTCCTGGAAGCATGAAGCAATGACTTGTTTGGTTCGTTCACCCCCATTCAAGCTACTTCTGTGTATATATTCACAGTCTGAAACATGTAATCCTGCCCCAGAGAGAGTGGATGCATATTAACAACACAACATCTCTTGAACTGACATCTGGTTGCAAAACAAAACCGAACTGCTATTAAGGACCTTTTTTTTCCATTTTTCCCTCCTTAGTTCTTTTCTTCCACCTTCCTCTCATCTCTGGAAGCTCCATCAGTATTGGAATAGGCAGCAATTACTCCAATTTCTGTAAGTAGCCTCTTTTTTCTTTTTTTTTTTTTTTTTGTAACTGCATTAATGGCACGCCTTGCAGCCATGTACAGCTGTAGAAATATTGTATTTAAAGTCTTCTAGCAGATAAACAGCAATCCATTAAAAAGTAGATAGGCTTCCTGACTAAGAAAACAACTGAGGTAACAGAAATGAACTTAACCTTGTGATCTTTATACAGTCAAAACTCAAAGAAATAAGCGAGAGAACTGCCTGAATAGAGGACCATAAAGTTCAGTGTCAGGTACAAGTACTTCAATATTTCCTTTTATTAAAACAAAACAAAACCACCAAACCCCCCCAAAAAACCCAACAAACCAACCCTCCTTTTCAGCATTTTCATCCACAGCAAAAAATTACCACATAGCTGCTAAAACTGATTTACAAATTGGGCACACTGACATCAGTCAAAATTTCTATCATTTTGGCACTCACAAGTGAAATAAACATGGCTAAAAATTACTTCCAGTCACTGAAATAAAACAGTTCCTGACATTTGCCTTCCTTCCACTCTCCTTTTTATGACTGACATTTGTAGTTAATACATGAAAGATTTTTGAAAAGGAAATAAAACATTATAGGAGCCAGTTCTTCTCATGTGACTGGTTCTATTTCAGCAGAAACCCACATGTATACAGGGAATCAAAGGAACATGTTCAATCTCTTAGATGAAAGAATGCATAATGATAAAAATATACATACAACAGTTAACCAAGCTATCTCTCAGCATGTGCTGCAGCTCAAGAAAAGCCGTGCTGAGCTGAAATGCTGTAAATGAGTTATGACATTGGTAACAACTTCCAAGCTAAGATGTCCATCATGGGTGAAGTCATATGATTAAACCTGAACTTCAAAGAAAGAAGAGGCAAACAATTATCTTTATTACTCTGGAACATACATAAAGAAACAATGAAGTCGGGCAGATAGTATTTCTACTCCGTGAATCATAGTATCAAGCTTAAGGTTTTCTGCCATGACCTACCAGCTTGGAGTCATTATTCAGTGTCAAGACTAGCTTCTGTCAACACTGTATGTTTGCAGGATCTAACTCTAAGATAACTTTGGTAACCAGAAGCAGAATTTGGTTGGTATAGCTGAAGACAGTGCAAAACAGTGATGACAGTGCAAGACAGTGATGTCTTTCAGACTGCCTGGTAATCCCTTAAACTCCTAGAAAAAGTATGTTAAAGTTGGGGTCAAGAGCAAGTGCAGAATTAGTAGCCACTGATGAAAAGTGTTTACCCTCTGGCTACCAAATAGATGACCAACTGGCATACGCAGATACGTTTAATTTGCGGATTCACCCTGGAGTAACATAATTTCTTCTCCATTCTTTGCTTTCGTGTTCCTTGACCTTTAAGCTTACATTTTTCCCTGCCATTACCCCTCCCAGAGAGACAGCTACTTCATGGCAAGACAACTTTGTATTGCATTAACTTCAGATCAGTGGAGTTTTGTAACAAAACTGTTGCAACAAACATAGTTCAGAGTAGTCTGAGTATTGCCCTAGTTTTCAAATGGGTACCTACACCTCTTCAAAACTGTGTTCTTAAGACAGTATTTTTATTTTACTTTGGCCTTAACTGACTACAGTTCAGCCAGGCTCAGTGTTCTGGCCTTCTACACAAGGGCTATGTGCAATTATTGTAATACTTGGACTGTGGAAAGAAACAAACCAAACAACCAAAAAGCACACACAAACAAACAAACAAAACCCACAAAACTTTTGTAGTCAGCATGGAAAGAGTATGTACTGCAGCACAGAGACTACAGAGTGAGTTTCTCAGCTATGCAGAAATCACATTTACTCTCCCAACACTGAATTTCATAAGCAAGTGCAAAGGTGCCATAGCAGGAGTGCAGCTCTTCTCATACAGAGTCAGCTGGGCCTCTAGAATACTGCTCTTGGATAGGACAAGGGGTAAAGCCAAGTCCAAGGAAGTTAATACTCAAGAATTGAGCTATATGACAGTACCAAGGTGGGTTGACAGTTCCAGTTCTATAGGACTTTCTGACTGGAAATAAAATTTGCTATTAGTTTTGTTGCTTTAGATTAATCTTTCTGAGAGAAACACTGGATTTTCTTTGCAAAATGTTTTTAGCTTATTTTGGTTTTTTTAAGTAAAAAGTCAACATTATCTCTAGAAAATATTACAATTAGTTTAAATCAGCAATCATGGACCTCAGACACTTTCTAACACTTAAATGAAGGAGAACAGAAACTGTAAGAGAAGTAAAAAGTCAGATGAACACTTTACTCAAACTGCCTTGCCTTCCTCATGGTGATGCTTCCTCCACCTCCTCCCCAGCAGTTCTGAGATTCAACTCTGAAGAAATGGATTTTAAGCAAAGGTAAAAGCAAACAACTGATTTTTCAATCAATTATCTAGACTACCAGTACATATCAGCTATCATCAAGATTTATTTTACAACTACTAAGTGACTATATGGTTAGGTATTTAAGTATTAGTAAATCTTTATGATAACATTATTGAACTATGTCTCTGCTGGTACATCTGGTACATACATGCACGAGGTATGTCCAGAGATAAGTAAACCATTCATTTGGATGCATGAATCAGGAAAAACAAAACTATAAAGTATACAAAACCCTCTCTCCACTGCTACAGACTAGCAAGTCTGGAGCTCATCTTGATGGCAAATCCTGTATGTTTCCCAGAATGGTCTCCATACTCAGTTTAACACAGTTGCCTAGAGGCCAGTACACAATGAACATAACTTCACATTTACATGCACAGGTGAAGCCCTGTGCCTCAGTTCAAATAGGTGAAGAGACTGGGTGATTTTGGGTTTGTGGAAGTATCTTACAGTGGTTCTACCAGCTGCACCAGGTTTGAGACTTACAGAAAGACAATAGATTGCTTTGAGCCTGTATGTGACAGCTTTGCTGTGAGCTGGTATCCTGGAGAGAGTACATTATGCCAGGAAGTTTAAGAGACAGAGTGACAGACTGTCTGAACCAAGACTTCTGCACCTCGCAGCAGTGTATTCCCTTGCACTTGTAGGATGCCTTGAGAAGTGTCAGTGATCAGAGTACTAATATTACACCCATTACCAGCCTCTCTCTTCTCTAACAGAGATTGTTAGAAGCCATGTATGTCTGTGAGGCCAGGCAGTGAGGGAAACACACACTTCCATTGCCCCCTCTTCTTTAAATACACAGCAAAACTTAATCCTCAGAATAATCTGCTCTTTATTTTCCTTCACTGCCTTTTTTTTTTTTTTTTTTTTTCCCCCTCGGAGTAAGAATGGTTTCTGAAGGGACCCATCTCTCCCACCAGTTTTCCACTCAGCACTTCAGGCTTTAAAGACTCCAACAGTGCAAAAGGGAAGTATGCTCAAATACCTCCAGAATCACACCTCAGAATTCTTTGTTCTTCTCTCCTAATAAATCATATCCTGCTCAGTATCCTTTTGCCATCAATTTATTTTATGATGGCTTGAAATCTTCTCAGTTACATCAAGAATGACTTTTATTTTTTTCCACCTTTTCATTTATTAGACTGGAATTTGCACTAGGAATGTATCATTTTCTCTCCAAGCCTGATGATTTCTCGTCCTCACTCATGAGGATGTAGGCTGACAACTATAAATCATTCATTTCCATTGTAACTACTGTCTTAATGTTTTGGTTTCAGCAGCTTGTCCCAACTCCTACTTCCCATTCCTGATTTGTTTGTTTTGTGGTTTGTTTGTTTGTTTTTAGTGGAGAGAATAATAGATTAGAATTAATTCCTGTGCAACTACTGTGTAAAAATACATGTTAGAATCCAATGCTGCTCCCTTCAGATAAATAGAAGCAATGCTTTAGTTTTTGAACAGGATCTGATCAAACTAGTACAAGCAGCCATACTGAGAAACCTCTCAGAGGAGAGTAGAGGGGAAGAGAAGTTTTTAGAGGTGCTGAGTGCTATTAACTTTTGCAGTCTGACATTTCATTATTAGATAATGATTGTATTTGAGCCAGATGTTCAACCATTAAAAAAAATGCAGTAGATGCCTAGATGCCTTTAGGCAAAGCATCTTTCAAGGAGAGGTGGACATTCTAACTGTTGATGGCAGGCGTTTTTAAAGCCTGCTTAGAGTCTCTATCTTCAGATGCTTTGAACATTTGGCCTCAAATTCAGAGCTGGCAGAAGCAAGCAATTCAGTTGGCTTTGACAGCATTTATGCAAATAGTGATTTTAGCTCCAAGACTTAATACACATCTTCCTACAACTTCTTGGAATCCCTCAGATTGCTGTGGGGTTTTTTTTTGTTTTGTTTTGTTTTGTTTTTAATAATGACTTTATTTGACATTGAGACACCTACACCTGTGCAAAGATAAGTCACTGAAGGGCATTCCAGACAAAGACAATTGGTCACTGTCTATTCTTAATGCAAGTAGTGCTTCTATGACATTTTGTTTCTTTGGCCTCTTTAATTCCAAGTTTCTTATCTTTTAATTGCTGGTTTTAGTTGCAAGTGGTTTAATCACTTTACTTCTATCATTAAAATGGGGATTTTCCTTTCAACAATTATTCTCTTTCTTCATTAGAAGCATTATAAAAAGAAAGTTAAATACAGGCAGTTTTGGGTTTTTTTTACTTTTGAATCTCTTCTATTGGCAACTAATCTTTTTTAGTTTCATTGTTTAAGAGAAGCAGCTCTGTAAGCATCTGATCTTTACAAGCTTTCAGCATCCTAGCTTTATTTTGATTTTGCTGCGGAATTGTTACAGGGTTACTTCTACTTAAAAAAGACAGCTAAGACCGATCCTTTATCACAGTAGGTCCTGCACAAAATAACTGGCCTTGTCCTTCCAGATTGCAGGTGTCTAGATAACAGAAAAGGTGGAAAGAGGAAAAAATAAAGCCTGGCAGAAAAATTAATTGCTTTAGATGATATAGCAATTTAAGGAGAAAGCAAGGCTTTCTTGGCTTCCGGTTTATATCTGTCCATTACTTGGCACTGCCTCTTCTTAACGAGATGATGCACTAGCTATTTTCTCTCGTAGCATCTTTTTTACCCATCTTGGCCTAATCTTCTATCTGTCTTGTTCTTGGGATTGAAGGAACAGACTTGCTGCAAGACAGTTTTGAGAACATTTATTCTGCTTTTACTTTTTCATATGATTATTTTATGTAGTTGAATTAATTGTTCACAGACCCCCTGTTGTCCATCAGGCTTACACCTGATAAAGAGAAACATTTCCAAGTTACACTTAACCTCAACTTTCAGTTCCCCCCTTACTCAGGACAAAAATGTAACTACAGCTGGCCCATAATCTTTTTTCTAGTTAGGTCACATGTGGATTTCCGTTCCACCACGGAACCCAGGAGATACATACAATTTACTTACTTTGCATCAGAAAGTTAAAGTCAATAGAACAGCTTTCTGAGTCACTCTAAGTAATTTTAATAGGCTGTTTCCAATTGTTTAACATCAAAAAGAGGCTTACAGAAGAGGTTAAATCAGGGATTTCTACAACAAGGACTCAGGATCTTAAAGAGATGAGCTTTACAAAAGAGATCCCAGATAATCTGGGGGAGAGAATAATACAGTACATGGCAACTGAGTCCAAGTTGGAAGACTGGTTCTTACTAGGACAACTTCATATTGAACTTTGCTTCTAATCCATACTTGACCATCTCCTTTTATTAGCAGAGTTCAATATTTTTTGCTAAATGCTCCCTATTTATGATTATTTACAAGTTATACTACTGAGGTACACAACAGCCATTCTCAGTCTTCATATGCATGCAGTATGCAAGTCACTGGCCCAAACAACTAGCAAGAAGAAGACGACTTTAGCTAAAAAGTAGGTCATAGAAAGCCTAATGCAGAACAGAATAGACTAACATTTTTAGAAATCTGTAAACCATGTTTTCTTGTTGTCATCCTAATGTATTGCTCTGAAACTTCCCTCTAAAGGTACAGTGATTAGGGACCCAACTATGCAGCCCACATACCCTGTTCAGCAAACAAATGTAAAAACCCTGCAGACTTGAACAGACACTGAAAGCTCTGAATGACAAATTAACTCTTCTGGTTCAGTGTAGGTGCCATGTTGACAAGTAGCCTGATAATATCTAGTAATTTGGTACTGCAATTTTAACTGCATATGTTAAAGTACGCTAATAATCACACTCCTCACACTATAAAGACTTTTGTGAAATCAGATGTTCCTTTAGAAAGAATATTGGGCATTCAGTAATAGATTGAAAAAGCAGTTACAATGTATTCATGCTATTGTGCACAGGGGTACATGCTGTATAGTACATTTCTTAGCATCAGTCCCAATCAGAAACTGTCCTAATGTACAAAATGCCCCAAGCACAATCTCAGAATACCACCAACAAAGATTTTGTACATATATAATGCTTTGGATTATGCAGAGCTAGAGAGAGTATCAAGGTACCTTAATAGTACAGAAATGACATCTTGTGTCTGTCTTCAGATTTAAGGATATTGTTGCCATCAGTGCAAAAATACTAAGGAATTGAGGGGCACAAAAAGTCACCAGAGAGATAAGAATCTCTTCCTTATATTGTGTTTTGCACAGGTTTCTGTGTCATGCTCAAATAATCATATAAGTGCATGAGCACAGTAGAGCATTAAGCATCAGACTAACATGTGACATCTTTTCTTTATTCTCTCATCCTCTTGCCAAGTTCAAGAGTTGTTAAATCATCTCTGTGTCACTGGAGGATCCTTCTTCACCACAACTATCTTCCCTCAGCTAGCTACAAAGGCTTCAAAGCCAAGCTGCAGGCAGGAATGATGACTGATTTCTGCAAAGTGCAAAGAGTTAATTTGGCAGAGAATAGTTTCTACTGCTGGACAACGAGGGCATTATCAGACTCAGTGGTTCAAGTGAGAAGGGTGTACCCACTTTTAACAGATATATAATTCAGTGGTCATTTGAATAAAATGAATTTTTAAATGGTACCATTACGTAGGAAAATACAAATTTGGATAATGCACAATAGCTGTAAATTGTTCTATGTATTTTAATGGTGCAGGTTAATTTTCAACTTAGGAATTAATTTTATGCATTGCATTTATATAATGCTGCTCCTTAATCTACATTTGATATGATCATTTTGATATTCTTAAATTAATAATTTTCACTTTATAAATTAATTCAAGTGTGTGGTTATTTAGAATACAAGCCTTGAAAATTATCAGCACGCCATTGTGTGGCACATTCCAGTTGGGAGCAGGTGGGATTAAAACTGGGAAGTGCTTTTCCAAAAGAGACTTTGTTAGCTCTCTGTCATCTGTAGTAAAAATTGTTTTCAAATCAATTTTGCCTCAGGGTAAAACATTCTTTAAAGACAAAATTTTTTGTGCTAGCGTCTACTGAGGTAGAAACATCATCTTCGAAACTAATGCATTTTCTCACCAATAAAACTGTTTCAAAAGATTTTTCATTCTATGCAATGAAACTATGCACCTATGTTCTATGCAACTTCAACATTATTACATCCAGCCAGTACTGCACTGAATGGTATGCCAACCTCTGTGCCTGCCTGCTGCATGACTGTAGACCTGTGCCTCAGTTTCTTCCTCAAAAAAGCATTTACATATTTTTAGTCTTCATTGTTTTTTCAGGTATTTTGCAACTCCCCTTGAGAACAGATGGAAAATGTGTATCGTTTGGATTCACAAAAGACATAATTTGCTCTTGTTATATCTAGGAAATACAGTTTTATGGGATAGTTTAAAAAAAAAAAAAAAAGATGTGGAAACCTATGCTTGTCCCCAAAACTTCTCAATCAAAAAAAAAAAAAATTGGTTCTGCTCATATAATTTCTTATAGGTTACAATCTTAGCAGTTGTCCCCGAAGACAATAAAACACTGCAGTGCTTTTCTAGCAATTTCATCAGGACTATATCCCAAAGTGACTTAAACAATTCAACAACAACTAGTAGAAACAGAAATCATAGTATTACTTTCTGAATGAGAGAGAAGAGGGTGTTTATCTTCAAATGACCTTCAAAGTAGAGACAGTAAAGTGCTGAAAATTAAACCAAGAATTTTATGTTGCAGGAACTGTAGAAAACTTTATTACATCTAAAAATGGTGAAATCATAGCCAATGATAGAAGAAAATTATGTGAACTAGAAAAGAAACAGGAACAGCAAAACAAAAAGATATGGAAGGTTGCAGATGGGAGAAAGTTCAAAGTGGTTTAAAATAATTAGGGCAACTTCAAACTAGATTACTAACTAAGCAGACTTCATGGAAGATACTAAGATGTGAGATGCAGCCCAGGACTAATTACTCTTAATAAATTTGCTAATATATATTATTTTAACTTTTGCATCATTTTCTTGAAGGTGAATTCCTTTTTGCTGTTTGTAATGACTGTGTAACCAGGCCAAAGTAGCAAAAGTTGTTCCTATTTACACAATGACTACATTTGGTACCACAAAGTAATTACTGCTTAGCTGCTGTTTCTTATAATATTTTAACTTAAAAAAAAAAAAAAAAAACCCAAACAAAGAAACAAAGTAAAAACCAGACAGGAATCCTCACAACTTTAATTGCTGGGAATTCTATGCCATTTTACCCCAAAATTGTCCGTGATGTTTACCAGAAATACGGTAACCAACTGGGAAACATACTGCAAGATGTTCTGAAAGTAGAAAACCATATGATCTGATTATTTGCCTCTAGATTTCAGAGCTGCCAGGTACGAGTGTACAATCTAAGATTTACTATAACAAGATGTTGTCAATGCTGGTCATATATACATGCATTTGGGGGTACTGGCATCTTCTACTGGAGCAGCTGTGTGCAAAATTGGAAATAATAACCAATTACTCCAAATGGCATGATTTTGATGACAAAAAAGGCTCCAAATTAAAAATACTGAAGAGCAAACAAAACTGTGATGTAGCAGAATTGATTGTCTTCTCTTGGATACTGATCTGCACACTAGACCTCTGTGCCTCTACTACTCAAGAGCTAGAGTTTTTCAGGTTGCACATGAAGTTTTATTTGCCTGCATTTGGAATGTTTTAGCTTGCTCACACAATAAACCGAATCAGCTGTACCACTCTAATGAATTTTAAAGCTGTTTTCTAGAGTCTTTCGGCACAAAGGTCTTCCTTGCCAAACTTAAAAAAATTTTATGCTGTCATTGATGAACTATTTTTTATGTTACTTCTCAATATTGGAAGGCACTCTAAAACAGTTCAACTAAGCAATATCGGTGTACCCATTTGTGCACTCAGGTGCACTTGTCAGAAAATAGTTTCCTTTCATCAACCATCAAAACAAGACCACTTTCAAAAGCACTACTGTTGAAATAGGGGGGAGGAATTAATACCTTCTTTGACTAATGTAGAAAGCTTTTTTCACCTCTTTTCCTCGATAATCTGACTTCCTAATCTACATCAATTTCTTTGTTCCTTAGAGTACGTTAACAGATTTTTTTTTTTAACCTAACAAACTAGAACACGCTTACATAAGTTCTTTTTTCAATTATTTTCTCAGTGTGTTTCAGATGGTATGGGTGGTCACCGACATTCCATGGGATAATTTGTATCATGTAGTTAAGGCGTCAAAAAAACCAACCAGCCAACCAACACCAAAACCAATGCCAAGACAAACCTAAAGTCATACCCTTCCTTGCAAAGGGATTCCCCAACTCCTTTTTAAATTTAGTATCATGCAGCTGCTGTTTGAATGCTTATGGACATCAAAGAAAGCAACTACTTTGAGTATCCAGTGAAAGCTGAACTGTTGCTTGCTGGCATTGTATTTGCAAAGACCACTCTTTCCTCAGACATGCCCTCAGATCTTTGGAAGTAGGAGGGGGTCATTCTGTTCAGATATAACAAGTAATGACACTCACATCAGCACTCCCATTTCTTATGCAAATATTTTGCACAGGTGAATATAAGCATAGCTTTTTTTAAATTACAGGGCTTAGGTTGATATCATCTCAGAGTCGGAAATCTCTGTTCATGTATGTGTGTATGTATAAAGATAAAAGGAACCATAGTACACTATCAAAGAAAAAGATAGAATTACTCTCTTTCTTCCTCTCTAGGCAGAAATGAATGATTCAGTTTTCTACTCAGCCCCCAAGCATCAACAGTAGTTCTGGGAAGTGGCTTCAATCTTTGAGCTGAGGAGCCATTCAAAGATTTGACTTCGTGCAAAGCTGCAGACCCTGCTATGTAGGATTTAATGTCTCTGCAAACCAAACCTGAATTTGTGTCTCCATAAATTTAACCAAGGCTTTATTAAGATTATTCAAAAAAATCCTTCCCCACTCTATCAGACTGAGTTTCCACCCTTAATTGTCAAACTGGGAAGGGATTGTGGGAATTTAATTTACAGCTAAGTAGTCCTTAACCCAGTCCTTCAGGTTTATGCAAGATAGTAGATCTCCCACCCACCCACCCACCCCCCT
>JANHGN010023157.1:0-15843 GCA_024605025.1 Megaceryle maxima | reverse complement strand
GGGCTGGGGCAGAAAGGGAAGGGGAAGGAGGGAGAGGAGAGGAGAGGAGAGGAGAGGAGAGGAGAGGGGAGGAGAGGGGAGGAGAGGGGAGGAGAGGGGAGGAGAGGGGAGGAGAGGGGAGGGGAGGCAATATATCACTGTGTTGGATTGAGGAATTAGATCCAACCTCCTATTTTTACAGCTTCCCATGGGACTCTGTAGAGTGCAACTGCTTATCACTGTTGTCCGTGGCCTTTACTAGGCTTAAATTAAGGACACAAGCTATTCCTGGAACAGGGCTTTTCATCAGACTACTGTTTATATGGATGGAGTCCAGATGTGCTCCAGAAGATGAACATTTGAGTGGTTTAAGAAGTTACAGTCCTCAATTTGTCAGTGTTACTCTCCTGTTCAACTTGTTGCCCCTTTAGCAACTGACCTTTTAATTGATTTCAGTGCCTCCTTATTTAAAGCACTGCTACCTGACAACACAGCTGATTGTGTTCAGGTCAACAAGGTGGTTTTACAAATGAGTAACTAAGACCATGGAAGATTTTATGCACACAAACAGTGGACTCCAAACAAATAATCTCTCAACATTTGGGAGCAAGTAAAAAGTCTTATCAGAGATGCATTCTAGAATTAAACACAGAATGACTCAAGGGTTAATGTTCCTAACAGTTCAAGTTTGTTAATTATATTGGTACTTACAGTTCTCTCTCAAATTGACAGAAATTTTTGCAGAGTAATCATGCAGCATGTTCACTGGCTTTGTCTAACCATGGTCAGCATTATTTCTATGGTAGATATTTTTGTCCTTCCACAGAGCAAAGGTGTAGTTGTATGAAGGAAGCCAAGGAAGCATAGTGAAGTGTAATCTAGTGAAACTTAGTCTTCATTAAGAGCTAGTCTGGCCTCAAACAAGTTAATAATTATCTTCTTAGTGCAGTGAGACAATAAGTATAAACCTCTTAAATAATACAGGTACTTTTCTCCCACAGTCCAACCTGTTTTGCCCAGCATACTTGCAAACAAAAAATAGTGGGAGAGGGTCTATGGTCAGATGCATAGTAAAATAGTGATTCTCCCTTTATCTCCTTGGATGTCTCCAAAAGAGACTTCATTTTGCATTGGCCATACTCGGTTCTTATGGTTTTGGAATCAGACTCGGGCAACTAACACAGCAATAAAAAAATGGTGGTAAGGATGAAGCTGCATCACAGCAGATTGCTTATGTTTGTTTAACTCTTAATCCTGGGCATTTGCTGAAATTACTATTAAGGAATCACTAGAAGGAAGCAGAATGGCACCTGACAGTGGCAAATCAGAAGACATGTGATGTTTCTTAGACAAGAGTTGGATTATCTTTTCTTCACTGGATGGGAACAATACATTTCACAGCTGTTTTCTTATACTTTAAATACAGTGGAAGAAATAAATAGGTACAAGAGAAATGCTTAGGTTGTTTATGAACCATTCTAGCATTCTTTGCTTTAGCTACTTTTTGTCTGTTTCAGTTCAATAAATTTGTAGAGTGTGCCCCTTAGTGATATGCAGCAAAATTATATTAGACCAGCAAATAACCATGCTAAGTGTGATACGTTTCAGTTCAGGATGTAGACAACCATCTCAGACATGTGAAAGTTCACCTGAGGCAGAGCTAAGCATAGAGGGTAGTCCCTGTGTTTACTTTTTCAGAAAGAACATTCTAAAAGCCATGTGCTTGACTTGGCTGGCTGTACCCAAAAGCTTTGCTGCTCGCATAGCCAGAAACAGCATGTGGGAACAGTGACGCTAAACTTCCTGTGCTATGTCACAGTTGTACAAGGTGTAGACAGAGTTGTGTCACATTGTAGTTACTGGTCAACAGAGGACATAAAAATTCCTTTTGCTGACAATTCCAGCTTAATGAAGTCTGTGACTGATAAGTTTGTAAGAAGCCTGTGTTCAAAGCTTCCTTTTGACCCTGGCATCAATCATGGCATGTCCCTGTGCAATGGCAGGTGCACCACAAGTACATGCCCATGATCATGAGAAAAACATGAAGCTATCCTGACTCTATTTATAAACACAGAAATTAGCTCAATTAACTACTGTGCTAGAATTGTTCATACACATAACTGCAAAACCTGTCAATTGTTGTCTCACACAGAAATCCTAGGTAGGAGTGTGAGTGACTGAAAGAAGGAGAAAAAAACAGAGAAGGGTAAATATTTCTCATGGCATAAAAACAAAATATTCATCTGCAGGCCTGAGCCATCGATTGGCCTGAACTTTAAACAAACATCTCTGCCAGCTGAATACTGGCCAAGTGGCAAGTGGCAACTTCTCTGCAGCCTGATATATACCCAAATGAAAAGGTTTTGGGTGCCAGATACCAGGAAGCCAGTGCTTTTAACACCACCACCCCATAATTTATAACATCTTGGTTTGTGCTACTGCAGTTAAGGGTCTGTTATAATGTTTGTGTTCTGAATTCTAATTCTCAGGAGTTTATAATTTGGCCATTAACATGCTTTCCGTATCAAAACCTCGGCACACACAACGGCTAGCCAAGAACAGTTTTCAGTTAATTTTTTTAAGGAAGAATGTCATTTGGTTTCCAAAATATGAGAAAGGAAGGAAAGAAGGCAGGAAGGAATGACTAGTTAAAATAGTTAAAGATCATAATTTTCTTGTGTGCTCAATGACTTGAAATGACTTGTATTTGAAAACGTGAATTATTGCTGTGCGGTGATATTTTTCTCGCTTTAAAACTCTTTTAAGATGAAGTCTTTTGCAGTAACCTAACCTTTCAAGTGATTTTTGAATGGCAATTGTTTAAAAAAATCTCAGCCCCTCAAAATGCCCATAGATGCACATGGATGCAGAACGTACATTAGTGAATCTCACCACTACAATTTAAAAAATGCAGTCAGGAAGAACAAGAAAGGAAAACACATACTCAGAAATGTTTTCTATCAACTTACAGCCCATTCTTTGAGGTCTGAAGTACATAGTTTCTCTGAGTCCTTTTGGGGTTGGATTAAACAAAGGTGGGTTAGCATAGACAGTACTTGTTCAGCTACAACACCTTCTTTTTAATCAACCTACAGAACAAAGAACAATATATATGGATACCCAGGAGCACCATGGTGACCTGTACAAGCCACTTGAGGTCTTTGTGCCTCACTGTACTCCCAGGGATGTTGATGGCATGTGACAAATGTAAATCCCAAACTAAAATCCAGCCAGAAGCTACAGTGACCCTTGACTTTTCACTTGAGCAGAAGTAAAAATTTCAGGAATAATTTTGGCTTCTTGAAATTGGCTTCAAGCTAATAAGTGTTGATTAGCCATGCATTTTAGCAAGATTTTTGGTTAGGATGATTCTCGGCATTTCTCAGAATGAACTCCATACTCCTGAAATCTGAAGCTGTTATTGTAATTTGAAACAAGGACACACTGTTCAGTTCCTCTTTACTTCTACCGTATTACCCTATAACAGTGCCTGCTATAAGGTACAGAGTTCCCTAATAAAACTCTATTTACATAAATATATACAAGTTCTAAGTTGTAAACACCAAGTATTTAAAGATGCCCTATATAAGGTAACAGCTTATTAGTCTCTAACTGAAGTTTTATACCACTGAACAGAACAAATGAATACTGTTGTTTGCATATTCTGGCATGGCCTGTTAAGCAGCTCTCAAGTTACATGTCTGGTTATGCTAAAAAAAATGTTTAAAATACAGGTATATGAGAACAAAATTACAGATAAGGCTGAAAAAAAATCAGATTTGACACTACCAAGTTTTTGAGCATTTCAAGCCAAGAGCTGGATTTGGCTTTGCATTCAGAGTCATTAGATAGACCACAGAGACTTAGCAATGATTAGAAAACTAGAAGTAATTAACCATTTACCCTCTGCTGAATCATGCTGTCTAGGGTTTGGTAGAAGGAAAAGGTATTTGCAGCTGCAATACACAGAAAATAATCCCATTTCATATGCACTGTATATAAATATTTTTATTAATCTAATAAGTGGAATGAATTAAATCCCCTTTTGGTGTTACATTCAGTGAATTGCAAGTTGTGGGATCCTTGAAAAATTTGCTCTGGTCCTTTACTGTGCCTGTCCCTGCTAATCTGTTCTGAGCTGTACAGACTGACATATGTGAGATAAAGAAGAGTGCAAGAACAAAACAGTGGCCATGTTAGGAAAGATCAGACATTTAGAAAGACATAATATATTTTCTTTAATGTTTAGAAGTACCATGAGTGCTGAGGGACAGAATATAAGAAGTTGAGCATTTTTCTTTATCTAGCAGGTTTGTACATTCTGCTTTTATTTTTGTTTGTTTGTTGGGCTTTGAGATTTGTTTTTTTCTTCCATGATTGCATTATGAAAGTCTTTGTTTTGCTGGCTTTCATGTTTGACCCACAATCTGGACCAAAGCGGAAGGACCAAGGTAGGAAATATATTGGGCCAAAGGTTATAACTTGGCAACGCAGGCAAACTGGTTGCATTCCATGAGGCTTTTCTTTTAAAGTTCTGATGATATATTTATTGACCAGGATTCAATCACCAGTAATATATGACCACTCTTATCATTATCCATTCTAGAAGCTGACTAACTGCTTGTTCCCACATCCGTGTAAAAAAACAGGACTAAGAAACAAGGTGTAGATTGACAGCTATTTGGTGTGGTATTGTGTTATTTTACCTATAGGAATCAGATTATTATCTTCAAATAAGTTAATTCTAGAAGTAAATGGGCTTTTGGACAAAAGAAGTATCACAAAAAGCATTACATCTGACTACATCCTTACCAGCATTTTACTATCAATAGTTGTAACATGTTCTACCTAAAGAGGCCCTCTGTTGAGATAGCCAGTTGAAGAATAAAGTGTGCCAAATCACAGAAGTCTAATGCCTTAGAGTAAAGACAGTGAAGGAGAAAGAGACATCTTTAAATATTAATTTCATGGAAGGAGTTAGGCTCTCAGCCTATTGCAGACAGTTACTAAGGCCCTGAAGTACTTTGAGCTCTGCAGCCCACTTTTCTGGGCTAAGTACCAAGGTTTTATCCTTCACATTCAAGATTTTTTTAAAATGTTTTTTAAATAATAGAGAGAATAAGGATACTTTTACAGATCACTCAATATTTCTTTAATCATAGGCTTATTATCCATCACTACATTGATGCCATAACTGGATTTGCACTTAGCAGGCCAGTGCAAATTTCTCTGAAAATCAACATGCTTTCATATTCTACTCATATCTCCAAATTGTTTGATTAGGAAGCATGTATTTTGCAGTCACATTTCTTAAAAGAAATATCCCTATCCACGTGAAATCAAGCAATAGATTAATTCACATCAATATTGTTGGAAGTTTTTTGGTTAAATTTGTAAGTCATGTCCACACAAATGAATAAATCCAATGAAATATTGGATGAGAAAATAGTGGAGAGCTTTTTATTCTTTTATATTTTTGTTTTGTTGACTTACTTCTTGAGAGGGCTCACAGCTGCTACACTAGAAGAGTAAATCACATATCTTCCACAAGTTATTCAGAGAACAGGTATATTTTTAATTATGTATCTTTATTACTTTAAGGAGGATGCCATCTTTTTGATGTTTCTTGTACCTGGTTTGAAATTTCCAGAAGAAAACATTGAAAAGAAATGTAAAAGAAAACAGGTGTTTTAATTTGGATTATAATGAAATAAAGAGTTTCATGAAAAGTCTAGTATGGGTTTTAGACAGCACATTGTTTTGATGCCTTTCAGTGATACTACTGAATAGGCTAAATTCATGCTATTTCCACGCACAGAATCACAGAATGTTAGGGGTTGGAAGGGGCTTCAAAAGATCATCTAGTCCAACCCCCCTGCCAGAGCAGGATCACCTAGATTAGGTCACACAGGAACGCGTCCAGCTGGGCTTTGAATGTCTCCAGAGAAGGAGAATCCACAACCTCCCTGAGCAGTCTGTTCCAGTGTTCTGTCACCCTCATCATGAAGAAGTTTCTCCTTATGTTTACATGGAACCTCCTATGTTGCAGCCGTTTCACCTTGTCCTAAATTTCCGATGTATTCAAAACCCTAGTTAAATATATTTAGTCTGATGTAAGTGTACTGCATACAAGGAATCTGATCTGGATTATGGCCTGCTAGCAACCACCAAAGGGAAGGTTAGCCATATCCATTTTGGCTCAGGGATGATGATTCAAACATATGTACTGAGAAAAGATAGTATGCAAAGTACTGAAACATGGATTCAGATCATACAGTGTTGTTTTTACAAAGATGATTTTCAAGGTTAAAACAAGGCTTTAAAACCAAAGATTTCCCCTTTGTGTTGAATTTTCTAAAAGGAGTACAAATCCTGAATAGCAGTATACATAGCTGGGAAAACTGTACTTAGAGCTACGTGAAATTACTAATACCCATGTGGCTAGTCTTCAGTAAAAGCAATGAACGTGATAAAACAGAGCAGTAGACCTGTAGAGAGGCAGGGTGCCACTTTGTTGGACATGTAGATTATAGTCCTTGGCACTAGAGTGAAAGGAGTGGTTATTTTATTCTTATGTATTTTATCCTGCTGGAAGATAAATACAAAATTTCAGTATGCAGGAATAATAAATCTATTGGTAAAAATAAATCTGGTATTTTGCAGCAGTTGCATTCTGTTACTGGTTTGAACAAAAGCAGTCTGGAGGTCTTACATCCAGTGGAGATCTGCCAAATAATATGAATCATGAAACTTAACCCATATGGCTTCCAGGTATTATAATTTATGTTTCTATAATATTCTGCAATCACCTAGAGCAAGAGCCTCTGGAGCACATCTCCAGGATATGACAGAAAGAAATCACTAGGAGATAATCACAGCTGAGAATTAGTCCTTTCTCTATATAACTTGTTCATCTCTTCTTATACACCTGCCAAAAGCGACTGCACTTTAAAAAGAGAAAATACTTCACAACATAAGCTAGTAAAATCGCCAGACTCCTTCCAAAGTTACTCCAGCCATAAAGCTTTCTTGGAGTGATATGTACTTTTAAAATCCTTTAGCAAGATCTTAAAAATGCCCAGTGAAACAGTTCAGTAGAAGACAGCTAACGTGACTAGCATCACTTTATAGGTTTCATTTTGTCACTGCCTCAATGGGAGTGAAGTTAGCACAGTATCCAACTGAGTACAGAGGACCTGTTTGGTAGCTGGGTTTTGCGTAAGGGAAGGAAATTTCTATAGGAAAAAAAGGAAAGATCCAGGACTATAATACTGAACTCTGTGGTGATCAAGTTCTTTACACCCAGAATGGAATCTGGTAGCCATAAAGATTTTTTTCTGTGAAAGTTCAATACATTTTGCCCAAAAGATGTTTTCTGTCATTTTCGTATGATGTGGTAATTGATTGCCATGTAATTATATGCTTTGTTCTTTTTCACATATTTATTTGATATTTAGGTTCAATTCAGAGCAAAATTTGAGAATTAAACCACTATCTTCTAATCGGTATGACTTGTACTGAGAATTTGGTGCAGTGCATCTGTTAAGTTGCACTGATGGGAAATGAATCTTAGAATCATCTGAAAGTACTGAGAAATCATGGGAGATAAGAAGAAAGACTGAGGAACTGTTGAATTGGTCGAGATTGAATGACTCACCCCTTGGACTAAAAATTTTTTCCTGTTTTTTCATATGTACCTTCCTCTGAAGAGGCTGATTTCCTGGTATTTCTGGGACACCAGAAGATGAAAACATCAGAAACCTGTTCTCATTACAACATGAACTGTTTTTCATTTCCTTATGAGAGCATAACCTGCAAAGAGAAGCTCATTGCCTAAAGCAATATTTTGAGTCAAAGAAATAAATTCAGAGAGAAGAGCTGTTTCTCATGATAAATGCAGACACTAAGAGCACAAATCTTTGCTGACAGCACATGAAAACATGCATTGTTAAATGCAATAGGACAGAGTCACATCCCTGGTGAAGTAGGGATGGACACACTCTGCAGATACTGAGTATTTCTTTACTGGACCTACTTGACACACTTTTACTGATGAGGGGACTTCATATCACAATGCATATGACTCCTGGAAGCATCTCTTGGGGTTACAGGGGGTGTGAATTTTTCACCACTGTTTTTCAAAATCTGCCTTCTCATTTTGTGTTGCTTGGATATATCCATTTCTATTTTTGCTATGTAGGAGTTAAATTGAATAGCTAAAGATAAAATGTATCTTCATCTCTGTATTTTTCTTAGTGAAAAGCTAAATGTACAGGTTAGATTTTGGGGATGATGAATTTTATTCCAATCAAATATTAAGCATGGTGCCTGTTTTGTTTCTTCCAATCTGTGGGTTCAAGTATTGTGGAAATCACACACAAAGAACATTCTCATTGGTTACCACAAAATCACCACAAATATATATCCTGTTCTAATTGCAGGGGAAACAGTTGTGATCTCAGATGTTTCATGTGGTAACTGTTGGCAAATGGGAACATTTAATGGTAACCATAGTACATTTATTTCAAGTCACTTCCCTAAGTATAATCTGCTCTGTACAAATAACTTCTGAAGTTAAATCCCAGCTACAAGCTTTTCTAGTATATAATTTAAGTGTATTTTCAGTAAAGACTATTTTTGCCTTGTAAGCAAAGATGATGTTGGTCTTTCCGTGTTACAATCTTACTTTGTTTACATTATGTAAACTATTAGGGAGTTTTTGGCTAATGTTGCAAAACCTAACAGACAAGCAAAAGATATTTTCCATGTTTAAACAGCATAAGAAAGTCAAATTCCTCTGAGAAATCCAGATCCTCCCTGGATTAATGCTCTTGTTTTTTAAAACATCTGATATAAAATTTAGCTCATATAATTAATTGTTTAGGGGGGTTGGGGTTATGTGATATATTAGTATTTTGAATATGCCCAGTTATTCTCTTGTAAAATGAAAAGTTATTCTCATCCTAATGAGTCCAATTGACCTGTACCATGTTTACTGATCTTTGAAAAGTTAGGGCAATTGGTCTCCATTTTTGCCTCCTGTGGAACACAGTAGCAATACAAAGTTTATGGATTAAATGAAAGTCTACTACCAAATATTTTCATGTTTTCCCCTACTATATTCTGATCTTAAGATCTTCAAAAGAAAGAAATGTACTACAGCCCTTTATACCGGGGGGGGGGGGGGGGGGAGGGGAATGATTACCTCCCCTGTTAAATTTCAAATCCCCCCCCTAAAGCTTTTTTTTTATTAACCCGGAGTGGTGGGGGCCCTTTGGTTTTCCCATCCTGCTGTCTAAAACTACTGCATTTGTTAGAGATAGCAATGAAAATGTGTGAGTTTTTTGTCAGAAAGAAGAGAGCATCCACCTGCACTGTCAGTATGGTATTCTAAAGGGACAAAAGGAAGGCAGAAATCCTTTACCCTTTAACACCTGAAGAAAAACATTTTGTTGACAAGCTAACATTATTGAAATGTTTCAAATTTAAATGAATTGGCAGGGATGGAATTAACAGGAATGTCAGCAACACCAGCAGGATCTTGGCAGTGAATGGTTGGATAAATTCAAATTCATCATATGTACACAACTTTATAATCTGCACATTTCATTGGAAGGAAAAACAGTCTTTGAAATTCCTCTCATATATGACAATTTATTTACTATTTTGATAAAAACACAATGACAAACACTACCAAAAAAATTTGTTATAGATACACATTGAAAAATCTGTCATGTGGAATAAACTGGGTGTCAATTATCTTATATGCTTATAAAATAGATTTTGTTGGATATTCATCCAAGTCATTTTATGGCAGTGCTGGAAATAGACTAAATGCACCACATAGACTTGATGTTTTACATTCACTCTTATAAAAAGAATCTGAGCCAATGTTCAGATGTTCAAAACACTTAAAATAAAATCTGGACCAACTATATTTTTATGGCAGAAATTCCCCTGTCTTCAGTGGGATGAAAACTTCCCCCAAATGTCTAAACATAATCTACAGAGAACATCCTGACACCTGCTCTGAAATAAAAGTAACTAGCTAAAAACTGCAGCCCTAGCCATGGGCAAAATGAGGCATGAAGAATATTGTATAATTTCTAAATAAACCTGGAGGGGCAGTTTATGAACACAGAATTACTTTTCCTATATTAGTTTTCAGGCAGTGTATTGAGGATAAGACTCATTTATTTTCAAAGACTATCCACCAGATCTTTATTTGTTCCCACTGACAAGGATGTTCACCAATACATCTATCTAAAATGCAGTCCTGCTTGTAGATCCTTGTCCTGATATTCTCTGCTGGAATATTGGCTTGTATTTTTTGGGGGGAAAGACTGCTTAATGCTGAATCACCCAAACCATTTCCCTTAGCACCTTAGTGTTCAATAGAGGTCTTTCATCTATACCTTAGTGTATCTCCAGTGATTATTAGGCTGTATCACTTAACAACTTCTCATAATTTCATGAAGATCACAAGAAGTGGAGTGAAACACCGCTGGTGCAGGCAACGCTGCCCTTCAGAGGTGTGAAGCACCTGCTGTGAAAAGTTGAACTTTACTTTCCATTAACTTCTCTGGGGGAATGGAGGATATGTGAAGCATTCAGTACATCCTGGGACCAAGCCCTAACTTCTCTTTAACCTTTCACTTCTCTCCTAACAGGCTTTCAGGAGATGATGAAATCAAGCTGAGAGACGGAGTCTAATAATCACATAAAATTACATGGAATTTCCTCCTGGACAACCACAAGGTTATACTATCCAGTGACCTAGCTGTATTTATGGAATACAGGAAACCTTCACCTCCTTTAGGCTTTAAAAACAAACAGTCCCACATAAAAATACACAATTGCCACACTGTCTCACACCATTTTAAGGTATCTTACCTAGAAGTGTCTGCAGCCAAACATGTTAAGAGATGAGGAAGGGACCCTTCTGTTTCCTTTACTGTACCTCCTCAGACACTCTCACCTATAGAGCACAGAAAAGTTCTGTATGAATAAAGTGTTGTTTGAGTGCTGGATTGCAAGATTTTTGGCAATATACAGTGGTTGACTGATAATGTCACAAATTTATTTAAAAGAAACTTACAAACCACCCAAAACTTTTCAATAACAGGCTCACACATTTCTTTACACAGAAATGAAAGGTATCTAAGGTAATTCCAATACAGGTCAGAAATTACCTGGTAAGACACATCAAGTATCCCATTTCTAGGAAAAAAAGGATTCTGCAAGTCTGACTTTTCTGGGGGTGAAATGTCTGAGTAACTGCTTACTCCAATTGTTTAAGTACTATTCAGATTATCCATGAGACAGGAGGTTAAGAGAGTGTATCAGGTCTATTTTGCCAACATCTGTGGATGTGAACTAAAATATGCCTACCTTCATGCATATGCAATCAAAATAATCTGTATTTTAAATATTAAATACAATTAATGGGCTACTAGAATGCCAGCTAAAGTCAAGTATTATAATTATTTGATTACTTGCTTCATGAAAGTTGCAAAAAGTTCACAGACCATATAAAAATGGCAAATATTAAAGCATATCTATAATTAATTTAAATCATAGCATAAAATAATTTGAAAAAAACACTATAATTCCAGATTTCAAAGAGGTATGATGTAAGGATGGAAGTACAGTTACATTTCTACCATCATTTCTTCCTTGGCATCTTATGAGACTGACAGTTACTATGAAATTTATCAGATGTTTCCAAAAATAATAATAACAAGGATGTTTGTGTCCATTAGGAAATAGGTGACAATTACCCTGTAGTTGAATGGACTGCTAAAGAATTGAATTTACAATAATGCTAAATATTTTGTCCTCAAATAGACTTCTGCCTACAGTGTTTAGGAACAAGTCCATTTGCATTCCCTAGAAAAATTCCAGTGCATTCTAAGGTGCTGGGCCTCATAGTGCCTGCAAGCTAACAGTAAAACCACAGCAAATTTTTTTTTCCTTTCTTGATTTTTAAAGAAAAAGATCTGTCGTTCAGGGACACAAATGAGAATCACAGCCTGAATTCAGGCTGCACATTTAGCACCACCCTGACCAATATGTGGTTCTTTCAGAACCTTTAACTCACAGAAGGCCACATAATCCTGGGTGGGATTTCACTTCCAAGAGACAGTAGCTGGGTTTAATATTGGGAGTGATTTTAGAAATGACGCATTTCTGACATTCATTGAAAACTACACTGACTTTTCCAAAACCAAATACCATCACTTGGTATTTTTAAACCAAAATAATAAACCTGAAATATCATGACAGACAGGAGGCTGATGGACAATGTGCCTTCAACCACCATAGCAACGGGGAAGCCATGTCTACATTACCTACTCCTTTCCATAACAAGGCAAGAAGGTGGCAGCAGCAGAATTGGTTTACTGGTTTTCCTAATAGGATTCTCTCTTTACCATTACACTGTCTCAGATTGCTGGCTGCCACCAGATCAAGCTGTGAATCATGAAGTTTAAATCCAAATCAGAAAGAGAAACTGCCCAGAATTTGTAATGTCATAGCTTCACTGTTTCATTCTGGCTCTTCCTATATAGCTATATACTTCTTCATGTATCTATAACTTATTTATTTTTAGAAAGTATTTTAATTGAGGGAACACACAGGAAAGATATATTCCATATTCCAAACAGTTTGCAGCAAACTTTCATGTAAGGTGCAACAAGCTCATATAACAAGAATCACAAAGGAAAGGAGTGTGGTGCAGTGTAAGAATATACTCAGAGCATAAAACATCCCTTCACTGCTCAGTGTTCCTTGGCTTCCCTTGAGTTCCTAGATAATCACATTTCAGTAGCATTCTGCCCATTTGTGCTGACGCTTGTCTGTTCCTCATCCTCTTTTCTTGGGATTTTGAGCAAAACAAAGTTCATAATACTATTCAGACTTTGAGCACAGATTAACCAAACATTATTGCTTGACAGAATCAATAAAAAACAAAGACCAAAACAAAACAAACAAAAACCCCCAAACAAACACAAAACCAACCAACCAACAACAACAAAAAAACAAAACAAACAAACAAAAACCCAAACAAACACCAAACTTGTCTATGCTTTGGCACTCTAAAGACATTCCAAAATACTCTTTAGGGTCACTATGTTAGAGACAATAACAGATTATGTTGAAAGACTCACAGTCCCAGTGTAACATTACTATATGCTGCGTACAGTGTCAAATGTAATAGGGACAGAGTCTGATACCCTGGAAAACAGCTGTTATGATAAGGAAGACCAGAGAAGGGAAATGAGTACTGAGTCTAAATGCCAGGTGTGCTACAGTGAACAAGCATGTTCTGACTATTCTACCCAGCTCACATCATCTGTATTTTGTCACATCTTGATATTTCTACACTCACAGTCTCTAAATCCTGGAGCTGAATGTTGGCCTGTAAAAGAAGTTTTTTGTTTTCTGACTGTATAAACGCATGAAATGCACTGAAACCATATGGCTAATCTATTCAGTATGTTTTTGAAATGTGTTCTGGTTTTCCTTCCCTCATTCATGGTTAGAGAGGTGTCCTTTCAGCCTAATCTCTCTCCTCCAACCAGATGTGCAAACATACCTCTTAGAAAGCAAAACCACTGGAATGGAATGGGAGAACGTTAAAAATGCACATCAGTTTTCAGTATCTCATAATTTTCCCTTCAAGGACATATATTTGTGATGTATTTCTGTATATAGCCTTTGTATTTATTAAACTCCCATCCTCCCACTTTACTGAAATACCCATTTAACCAGTCCCCAGAATAAATTACTTCCTCAGTTGTTTATCATTTGTCCAAACTTCTTTGCAGAGCTTCTCTGCAATACTTTATAAATTTATGCATGTTCTTGAACACATGCAGAATGCATTGATATTAATGTACAGATAGTCAGACATGTTTCTTCCATTTTTTTACAAGAGACAACTTAGCATTTTTCTTAACAGCTGCACACACAATGTTCAGCAACACATTTTTTCCTATTGTGCTTTTAATTAAAATATCTCACAATCAATTAATATTTATTTTCTTTGGCAAAATTACTAAAATTGTTACTGCTCACAGTCAATACTTAAAATGTTAGTCCAGTAAACCCAGCATGCAGAGAGCCATACTTACTGATAATGCATAGGTGCTTCTGCATTAAAGTCATAAGAGTTACACCCCTTGATGCCTAAAATCTCTTGTATTTGCAACACTTTTATTCATCATAAATATTCTACAGTGGAAACTCTTGGGAACCTGAGACTCTCTGCAGCACTAGAAGTAACTTACTGGACACCAGGGCATTTTTTAATTGAACATGGATATCTTATTCTTTAGCAGGTCAAAAATTTCTCCTTTTCATCTGTGTAACCCCAGCAGAGTCACTGTCACTGGTTAAAACAGTTTGCAAGAATGCAGATGAGTTAGAAAGAAGTCCCTGGTTCACAGCACACCAACATAAACTTGGCAGGGCTTTAAAATGGAGAACAGAACATGGCCCAACAAAGCATTCTGAGCTGCATTACAATGTGAATTCTGGCAATTTGTTCTTTTTTGTGATGCAGAGGGGCATCTTTTATTATATTGTCTAAGCCATATGATTTAAAACAGCAATGACTACTACTACTCACTGGACTCTTTTATTTCCATGAATGGGTGAAGTTACATGCATATCCATAGCCAGTATGTATAGTCTCAAGTAGTCATACCTTGTTCAAATACTATACCTGCTCAGAATATAAGTATAGATACTATGAGCAACAAAGCAATACTCTTCAGAGTGCCAACAGCAGTCCTAGCCTGACACAGACTACTTCTACTGATGAGAAAGATTAAATCTCTAGAACCCATACCAGTAAGCCACTGAAAAAGATAGTTTTCATTATGGTTTCTGAAATGAAGAGTTCTTTTCAATTGTAAAAGGATTGAGAGAAAAATTAAATATGATATATTTAAATGTCCACTTAAGGAATAACTTGTGTATCTGCTAGTTTCTCATTACAGTGGTGTTTTTATATGTATGTAAAAGAGGTCAAACCCAAGGATCTCAGCTTGCAGGCTTTCTCTTTGAATCAGTATTTGGGGAACTGGTTAGGCACCATGAACTTGCACCTTGAAAAACTAGGAAATCCATCTACAGAACTCCTGACCCCAGGAGCTGAAGATACTATGAAATCAAATGGCTTCATGCTTATTGCAGTGCTCATAAAGGACTGTTCACCTCATGTCTGTGCTGTGTACTCCCTCTGATTTCAGTGAGACTATCTCTCACAAGAAAACAAGATTTCACAGTATTCTCTTATTAGTGATTAATGCACTTCATAGGGTATATATAATTTCTGTAATTTCTAGCACTTTTCATAAGTGTATTAGCTTTTTAGCTGTAGCAGGAGTTTCACTGAAGCAGTGAAGATGTGCATATATTAAATTTTATAAACCAAGGTTTATATAGAAGAAAACAGCAGTCACCTCAGCAGCTCAGACTAAGTCTGTGCAGTCCAGCAACCTCACTTGTCTGATATGAAAGCACAAAATATAAATGAGAAAATACAAAATATGTTACCACTAATATGTAAAAAAGCCCCAAAAGTGATGCAAGATGGAAACACTTATTGCCTGGGAACAGGTAAAGCTTTTCAACAAGACTGCACTTCCGAGAATTTAAAGTGGAGTCCATTTATGGCTTGTATTTCAAGGTATCTTGACACATTGCTGTGGCCTCTCTTATCAGTCTGGTACTAAAATCCACACTCATACTCTGCTATAGAGAAATAAGGGAGAAAGCATCACCAGTGGGGAGTCAGTGGCGGACAGATGGATCTCAGCTGTCCTACTCCTTGAGTCACGCATGAACCAGTAGGTC